>JZKD02S1673931.1:610311-627128 GCA_000966675.3 Picea glauca | reverse complement strand
ATAAGATGCCACCATTCTAGCGAGTCTTCCACTCTGTATTTTTACAGTCTCTGTACATTTCTTTCATTAATAGAAATTGTGTATTACTGTATATCTGTGTTTATGGTTGCATCTCCGACACATTTCTGTTATATTATTGAATATTTGCGATATCTCTATGCATTTATTTATTATATCTCCGATCTCATTTCGTGCCGAAAAATAATCCGGATCACAACCTCAAGTTGGTTTGTGGTTACCTTTGTGATTTTCCTCCTCATCCAAGGAAATTTACAGAGTGCTAACATTTTGGTGTTGTTGTCGGGGATTGAAAGTGAAATTTTCCCTGGAAGAACGACAAAAATTTCTAAATCTGTTTCCAAAGAGTGACAGTGAATCAGACACAGCTCTGGCTAACTTTTCACTCCGAAGACTCCAATTTTGAAGATTAGTTGTTGAAGATAAATTTTTGTTAGAGAATCCTAGCTACTGAAAGGAAATACACAAGGCATCATCCATATCCTAACTCTCCACAAATTGTTGATAATATAGAGAGAATTATGCGTAAATATGACAAGAAGGCATCACAATCAAGTATTTTTCTGGATCGAGTTCTATCATTTCCTAAAGACGGAGTAAAGGATTTTCAAGATCTGGATTTTGACATTAAGTTTGAAAAGTATTTAATTAGATCTAAATCAGAGTAAGATATTTCCCAAGTTATTTTTTATGAGAAAATGTTTCTTTTTTAAATTCATTTTCCTTCACAATCATCAGTTAGTCCTTTAAATATCCCTCCATTATTTTGATCAAACATAGTAGTTGGTAACCCTAAGTCATCATAATCTAGTCTACATTCTCCTTCAATCCCTCCTAAGATCATGGAAGCCACATTTTCTCTATTAGTTTTCCCTGATTCAATTCATGACCTACCACAAAATTATGCATAAAGGATCAAATAATTTGATGCAAAAGGAGACATAACAACTAAACAACATCTATATAGGTTCACTGATTTCATAGATCTTGAAGAAGTAGATGATGAAGATGTTAAGATGAGGTTATTTGCACATATTATTTTAGGAGAAGTTAGGAAATGGTTTAAGGCTCTCCCAATAGTTAGCATTCCTAATTTTGACAATTTTGAGTCTCTTTTCCTTGGAATATGGGGAAATAAAAAAAATCCTTTGCAGTTGTTTGCACAACACAACAATTTGAAGAGACTCCCTACTGATACAGTTCAAGAGTTTTCCAGTAGATTTATGAAGGTCTATAACTCCATTCATGATCAAGTAAAGACTCCTGTAGGAGCTACTCATCTTCCTTATGTTGATGTATTTGAAGGTGATTTTTCCTTGCTATTAAGAGAAATAAGATCCACTTATTTGAATGATGTGATGAATGATGCAATCGAAGTGGAAGTGAAATCTAGCTGCATCAGGGAAGATTAAGCTCCAAATAGAAGTAGATAAGAAGAAACATTTCCCTCTACATCTCAAGCCTTAGAAGCAAAACTAGACTTGATGGTAAATACTATGGAGAAATTGGTGGGAAAATTTTCATTGGATGATAAGCCCAATGAGTTTCAAAACATAAATTAAAATTTCAGAAGGCCTCTAGTTCCAAAGATAAGATAGAGAGAACAAAGGATTTCAGTGGATCAACCAGTCAAACCTCCTTTCCAAAACAATTATGTTGCAGAAACATTTGAAGAACATCATGAATATATTCATTGTTTTGATCTAGAAAAGTCACAAATTTACCTAACTAAAGAGGAGCATGACATGTTTATGTAGGATCAAACTGAAGAGTTAAAGGAGAAAGATGATTATAGGAAAGGATATCAGAATTCAATCATGGAATTCCAAAAACAATATAACCTCGGAAATAAGAAGACAACAACAAATCCTCCAAGGGATCCTAAAGTTGATATTCCCTCTTCTAGTCATTTGGAAAAAACTCTTCAAAAGAAGGACACACCAGATAAAGGTATTCAAAAAGAAGATCCTCCAAGAAATTTCCCAGAGGTAAGGACAAAAGCAATCATTAAAGAAATAGAAAAGGTTCATCTTACCTTCAATTTTGAAAGTGAAATAGAAAAATTAAGATCTTTGTACCCTTTAATGAGCTGATCAAGAATGTGGAGTAAACAAATCAGATTATAAAGACACTTAGAATGGAACATACCACAGATACCCTTAATGTGCAAGATTATCACCTTGCTATTTTGTTTGGTCCCCGAGTGGAAGAAAGTAGTGATGGTGATGATGTACCTCCATTATATATCAACCTAAATATTCATGATGTAACTCTTCATAATGCAATGTTGGATTTAGGAGCATCTCATAACCTAATGCTAAAGGTGATCATGGAGGAGTTAGGTTTGGATATTAGTAGACCATACAAGGATCTATTTTCTTTTGATTCAAGAAAGGTGAAGCATTTAGGTCTAATCAAAGATATTGTTGTTTATTTATCTTAGATCCCATAAAAAAGCATGGTCATGGATGTAGTTGTTGCAGACATTCCTCCTAAGTTTGGAAGGTTATTATCTAGATCATGGGCTGAAAAACTCAAAGGTACTCTACAAATGGACATTTCCTATGCTACAATGCCAGTCTTTCACCAGGAAAAAAGGTTATATAGAGAGGTCTTATTTAAATACATGGTGAGTAGCAAAGATAAACCCAACAACCATCATATCTATTCAATCGATACCGGCATTGGATCTACTATTTTATATAATAATTTGTGTCTCGAGGAAGATGATCATAATGTTTCAAAGGATCAACAAACATCATCAGTTTCAAAACAGGAAAGAAAGGAGGATGAAGGTGTATGGAATATGGATTTTGATGGAGCAGTCAGCAGAGAGAGAGAGTAGGGGTAGTTGTCTAGATCATTCCTTCTAATGCTAATTCTAATTCAAAATTGTGTTCTTATAAATTGGCTTTTGATTGCAAAAATAACATGGCTGAATATGAAGCTCTCATTTTGGGTTTGGGTGTAATAAGAGATTTGAGGGCCAAAAATATATCTGTGCATGGAGATTTTGAACTTATAATCAACCAATTTAAAGGTACATATCAAACTAAGCATCCTAGGATGAGGGCCTATAGGAACCTAGTCTTATATTTGCTTGAAAATGTTTCTGAATATAACATATCAATAGTGATAAGAGAACAAAATCCTATTGAAGACGCTCTTTCTACATCAACAAGTGTTTTCAATATTCCAATTTATCCCAACATGAAATATGAAATTGATGTCAAACATAGGCCAACCATTCCAGATAATGTAAAATATTGGCAAGTATTTGAAGATAATAAGCAAATTATCATATTTTTGCAAATGAAAGAAGAGTATAAAAATGTCTAAATTGATTAAGAATATTTTTATGAAAGTGTATATGTTTTCTCAACTCCAGATGGGTATGTAAATCAGATAGCAGGAAAATAAATTATTCAACTAAAGAACAATACAATTCCCAAAGGACTTGTGCCTCTTGAAAAGTTGTTTGATGACAATGATGTGGCTAAAAATCCTAGGGTAATTCCAAATGAAGCTGGCGTTGATGACTTTAACATAGGGACTAAAAAGGAACCTAAATTTGTTAATTTGTCTAAGTCTTTGTCCTTTGAGGACATGGAGAAATATATTGAATTAATGAGACAATATTCTGATGTGTTTTCCTGGAAATATGAAGATCTGAAAGTATATGATAAAGACATCATTCAACACACGATACCAATTAAAGAAGAACATAAACCTTTCAAACAAAAATTGAAAATAATCAATCCACTTATGTTGCCACTCATTGAGAAATAGGTAAGGAAGTTGTTTTATGCAAAAATACTTGTTTCTTTGAGATTCTCCAAATGGATAAATAACCTTGTCCCTATTAGAACTAAAAATGGAGAAATAAGGCTTTGTATATATTTTAGGATTTTGAACAGAGTTTCTCTTAAATAAAATTATTCGTTGCCAAAGATGGATCACATCTTGCAAAAGATTGTAGGCTCCCAGAGAATGTCCATGTTGGATGGTTTTTCTGGATATAACCAGATCACGGTGCATCTAGATGACCAAGAAAAGACACCATTTACAACCCCACGGGGTACCTTCATGTATGAAAAAATGCCCTTCGGACTAATGAATGCAGGGGAAAATTTCCACAGGGCTATGGACATAGCATTTGATAAGGAGAAAGATAAATTCATTGTCATTTAATTAGATGATATAACTGTGTATTCAAATTCTGAAAAATAAACATTTGCAACATTTGAAGCAAGTTTTTGAGAAGTGCGGGAAATTTGGGATCTCTCTCATCCCAAAGAAGTCAAATTTTGATGTGAAAGAAGGAAAACTATTGGGAAACATGATATCGAGAGATGGTATCAAAATTTAACCCAACAGAGTGGCTGCAATATAGAAAAGTTAGTACCCCAAGGAGCAAAAAAGAGGTACAATATTTTTTGAGTAGGATACATTTTTCAAGAAGGTTTATTCCTAATCTAGTTGAAATAATAAAACACATCACAAACATGTTAAGGAAAGGAAATGAAATAATATGGACACCAGAAGAAAAACATTCTTTTGAAAAGGTGAAGGAAGCTCTGACTAAAGCTATTGTTTTGGTTAGCCCAGATTTTTCAAGGGATTTTATCATTTTTTCTTGTGCTTCAGAGCACACTATAGCAGGAGTGTTAATGTCGAAAAATAATTAGAGCCAAGAACAACCTATTTCTTTTTTCAGTAGGTCTTTAAGAGATTCCACTCTTAAGTACAATATTATGGAGAAACAGGCCTATACCTTAATTAAGGCTTTGAAAGAGTTCAACATGCATATTTTACACTCTCATATTCTTTCATATCTTCCTAACAGTTTTATAAAGGATATATTAATTCAACTTGATCTTGAGGGAAAGAGAGGTAAATGGATTTCACCCCTATTGGAATATGACTTGGATATTAAAAATACAAAACTAATTAAAGGACAAGGTCTTTCTCAAATGATGACTCAATCCAACTTCGAGTTATTGGGAGTTAATTTTATTGTTGATCTTTCACAAGATGTAGAAGAAGAATTCCCTCCTCAAGTAAGACAAAAAAAATTGTACTTGTCTTGGTACGGTGACATTATCTTTGTTTTATAAAATTTGCAGGCCCCTCCTGAATTGACAAAAACCAAAGCTAGATTTTTAAAGAAAAAGGCAAAAACAATTTGTGTGCTTAATAGTTCCCTCTATTGGAAAGACCCTGGAGGAGTGTTGTTGAAATTTCTTCTAGAATATGAAGCTCAAAAAACCATGAAGGAGTTCCATAAGGGTGACTATGGGGGTCATCATTAATGGAAAACAACAATTAATAAAATTTTGAGATCATGGTTTTACTGGCCTAGTATATTTTTTGATGTGTATAAATAGGTTTCCACTTGTCATGAATGTCAGATTTTTGAAGGAAAAAGAAAGTTGTTACCTTTTCCATTGAATCTTATTTCTGTACAAGATTATTTTCAACAATGGGGCTTGGATTTTATATGTGAATTCCATCCTTGATCCCCAGCTCTGCATAGATGCATTTTAATAGCTACAAACTATTTTACAAAGTGGATAGAAGTTGTACCTACTCACCAAGAAACTGATTCGATTACTATACAATTTTTAGAAAGAAACATACTCTCAATATTTAACTGTCCAAGAAGAATTATTACAGATAATGTTGTTGCTTTCAAATCTAAAAAAACCAGTCAAATTCTACATTGATTATGGCATCACACTCAGTCACTCAACAACATACTACCCACAAGGTAATGGAGTGGATGAATCATCTAAAAATATTTTGATAAGTATCATCAAAACTATACTACATGAGAATAAGAAATCTTGGCACAAGAAGTTGATTTTTGCACTTTGGGCAGACAAGGTAAGTACAAAGAAGTCTATTGGCACATCTCCATTCCAGCTTGTTTATGGTACATAGGTAGTTTTTCCTACTTCACTTGGGCTTCCAGTCATGAATCTTTTACAAGAGATAGATGTTAAACCTAATGATATTCATAGAAGGATAAGTCAGTGAGTTCATGTCCAACATATGAGAGAAGAGGTTTTAAAAAATGCTCAATTATATCAAGAAAAAATGAAGACAATTGTTTACAAAAGAACCAAGGATGATGATTTTCAGATCAATGATTTGGTGTTAAAATGGGATGCAAGGAATGAAGACAACGATAACCATGAAAAAATTTAAAATATATGGAAAGGGCCATACAAGGTTGCAACATATCATGGGAGCAATGCATTTTTGTTGCAAGAGATAAATGGAGAATACATCAATGGAGGACCTGTTAATGGAAGGTTTCTCAAACATTATTATACTTAAAGAAAATTTATTTTCCACTTCATTGTAAATATCCATTTCTTTAGTATTGCAGGTTTGGGTAGCACTTAACAAAATTTGAAGCCCAGAGAGAAGGCCTTAAGGTTTTATGAGTATTATTAAGTGTGTTTTATATTTAAGGGGTCAAGTTAGTTTCAAGTCTTTTTTCAGTCAAATAAAGAGCCCAATGGATAAGGCTACTATTTTTCTTTCTCTTTGGTACCTCACAGGGAGAATGTCATCCCCATTGGAGCCAGTGTTAGTGTCCTATAAATAGGTTGTTAGGATGTGAGTAAAAAATGTATGATAGGGCAAAGTCATGCTTTGGTCTCATAAAGACCAAGACATACTTTCTCTTAGGTTATGATTCAATGGATTTTTTATTGATAAATGTGTTTGAGTAAGGTCATAAAATAAAGTTGAGTCATGAAATATATGGTCTTGGTGCCAAAGGTATGGGTTGTCATGTCACTAAAAAAAAAGTCATTATGAGAGGTCATGAGGTCAAATTCAAGTCATTTAGAGTCATTATTTTCATGGTTCAAATAATTTCATAAACTCAAATATATCGGAGGCACGTGGCATCATCAAGCAATCATTGCGTAGTGCAAGTTGCTTCCCAACGTCCTAATGCTACGCAACAGTGACATAGCAACTAGTTTTTTTTCCAAATGGACAAAATCAAGTCATCACAAGTGTCATATTGCCTCCAGCAAGTATCAAGGTCGAAGAGAATCATTTTAGGGACTCAAATATTTATTTTGATAAATTTATCATGATGTAATTAATGAGTCCAAGTTGACTCCTTTTTCTTAGCAGTTTGTTGAAGATTTTGTTGCTAAATATGTGAAAATGTTAGCAATATCATAGGATGATAGTTGGATTCGAATTTGGCAGCATGGGAAGATATTTTTGTATATATTTGATGTAGCTATGAGAGATAAGGGTTGGCAAGTGTGTAAGGAAGAGACTATTGAATTTTTTTTGTAATTTATTTCTGATATTAATGAAATTACTGTATTAGAAGTCCTTGAGATTTTACTCCAGAGATACATGTGATTGTATTACTTTATGCATGTGATCTTACAATTTTTCCTTCCAGTCTAAATGCATCTATGTTATATGACTTCTTCTTTGTGTTAATCTGAATTGTATGTATCGGGATTCATCCTTAGTTGATGCTCTGTTGCATGTAATTTCATTTTTCCTTCTACCATAATCACCTTGGGATTCATCCTTGTTAGATGCCCTAAGGGGTTATTTGTTTTCTCTGTGATCTTCTATATATAACGAAATCTAATTGGCCTAAAGGAATTCTCTCTATCTTTCCTATGATAAGTCACTTTTCAATCTACCAAGTATTCAATAAAACTTCATTGATTTATGACTTTTTTGTGACTCCATTGCTGAATGAACTTTATGTCCACATTGTTGCCAACTCATTAGATTCATTCCAAAATTAGAGTTCTAGCCTTTGAGCATAAAACCAAATAAATCCTATCAGTGATTGATTTGAAGAGAGAGAGAGAGAGAGAGAGCCTTCTCTGGGTTGGAAGGGATATCTTCCATCCTCAAGTTGGTTTGTGGTTACCTTTGTGATTTTCCTCCTCAACCAAGGAAATTTACAGAGTGCTAATAGAGGGGATGGGAGCGATTCAAAGTAAAGAATGTTGTTGATTCTTTCCTTTTTAAAGATAAGCTTATAGTTCTTGAAACATGTCATAATGTTCACCATGGGTAACGATTAATGTATAAGAAAAGTGAAAACTCAGTATGGATGACCTTTAGATAAATGAGATGCTATAAAAGGATAGAGTAAATATTTCTCCATGTAGACCAACTAGTATTGCGTAGGATAAAACCCCCCATACAAGTTTTGGGAATATCAAAAAATCCAATCAAAGAAAAAAAATAAAAATAAAAAATCTTCAAACATTGCAATCAGAGAAACAAAATGAAAATCTGAAGGAAAAGATAAATGAAAATCCAAGTATTGAAAGAAAACTTCAACTTGACAACTCATAAAAGTATATCTCAACAAAAGAATGAATATGAGGAAAGCATGAGTGTTTTCCTAAGTTGAGATTTTGATTAATTATCTTTTGCCAAGTTAAAGATATTTTGGAACTTTTTATTTAAACAAAAATCCTAAGACTAGGGATAAATCATGACTAAGAGGTAAATTTGCATCAACTGTTCATTCTCCTCCAAATATATTGTTTTCAAAATTAAGCCTTTTAAAATCAAAGAGAAAGATATTAAATGAAAATAATGTAAGATAGAGAAACTCCCTGATGTGTCTTATTTTCCATTAATCATCAACACAACTTCTTTAGAACAAGGCGAGTGAATTCCATATCTAAAAACCTTGAAGACTTGCAAACAACGAAACTTAGATCAACAAATACTAAAATAAGATAGAAATTAAAAAACATAAAGAAAATAGTAAAGGATTAGAACAGACATATGAAACTTACGTTAAAGCAGTAATCTCTTCTTTTGATAAATAAAAATCATGAGGAAGTTGCGGATTTAATTAAGTTCATATTCACCCAAGATCATCATTTTATTGAATTTGAACAAAAAATAAAATAAAACTATGCTAAACCAAACCTACTCCTACTCTAACTTTATGAGGGAAATATGGCTAAGTATAGTCAAATTTCCAATAGAGACATTCAAATTCTTTGATATATGTTAACATATTTACAAGAGGAATTAGTAACCAAAACTTAATGAATAGTAAACAATCGGAAGAAATATTTTTATGTACATTTACTTCTAATAAAGAGAAAAGAAGAAATTTATCAATAGGGAATCTCTTTTGAAATGTATTTTCCAACCAAGATTCAATTATGTAATGAAAATGATTGTGGAATTGTTGAAATGGAATCATGATTGGAAAAGTAATTTGTTGACCCTGTTGAAACAAATTAGTACTATTTACAATACGAAAAGAATTTACATTACTATTTACAAGAATATCAACATAAATTAAGGACTTATTTGCAAGAGTTTATTTTTACAAGTATCTTCCCCTATAGTGTAATAAATATTAGAATTGGAATCTACTTGTAAAAAAATTTCAAAATTATGACAAGGAAAGGGAACTGGAGTGATAACCTCAGAATCGTAGATAAGAATGGCGTTTAGTTCTTTAAAATTAAAATCATTATGTGAAGAATCAAGAAGAGAATCAGTTGAAATATGATCAACAAAAGGATATTCTACATCTTGGATTTGAATTGATCATGAGGGTTGACAATACAAGGACCTGATGTAACCATCACCTGGGGGTGAAGTGCCTTACCATCCTCAACCTCTAGATCAATATAAAAAATGTTTTCACTATCACTACTTTGACTATTTTCCTTTAGATCAGAACCATAAACATAAGATGATGAACATGTTTGAAAATTATCGGAAAAATGATCATTTAATGACTCATTACTCTAATTATCGTGATTAAAGATACAAAATTTGTTTGACTTATGAAAGTTCCTTTGTTTTGTAAAATGTCATTTAAATGAACATGAACACTTAGATGATTATCAAAGAAATTTATGTCAGCAAAAATATCAGGGTATAATGAAAAATGACTATTGGAACAAATAAAACTAAATGTTTCTTTGTTCTTGGAATGATCATTATCGTTAAAAACTTGTTCTCGAATTTCTAATACCATTTGTTTATTATTCTCCTCAGAGTTGATATCACTTTTAGGTAGGGGATTGACTTAATTGAATAGATATTTACCTACTTGAAAATGAGAATCAATATGTTCTAATATGTGGAGCTGATAAGTATTAATTGTGATATCAGAAATTTCAATTGAATTACTTCTAATGAGACAATTGTCAACATCATAGAAACAATATAATTCAGGAATTTTATTAGGACTTAAAGCATTTTCAGGACGAGTTAAAATTTCATTAGATGAATTTATGTTTTCCTGAAATAGTTCCTGAGTAATTTCTAGATTGACTATTACAATAGGATCAACCATATATCATAGGAAATAACTCGTTCATCAATAGTAGAAAATATACTAACAAAAATTATACCTTCTATTTCATTATGATTGGTACAAGAAAGTGAAATAATATGTCTAAACCAACCTATTAATTCAAACTGTCAAGGAAAATCATCAGATTTAAATTGAAAAAAAATTAATTTGAATCTAAGAAGAGAATATTCATAGGACTTACCTTCAATTCTTTGCAAGTTCTCAAGTTCGAGGAAAACATGATCACAATCATAATCTTGAAATCTATGCAGGAACATCCGAGTGAACTCATCCTAGCTATCCACATAAGCATCTAGAAATGATCTACACCATTCTTTGGCTTGGCCTGTTAAGGTGAAAGTGAAAATCCTACACATAACACCATCATCAATATCGAAATTTTTACAATTCAAAATAAATAGATGAACATGATGAAATAAAAAAGAATTAGACTCACCAGTGAAATTTACCTTTGAGAAGTGATTAAATACCTTTGTTGGAGTGCTTGATGCATGACCAGATATACAACTCCATATGGGAAGTTTATAAGGGACTGAATAAAGATAAAACAACTAAAACAAAAATCTTCCAAAAAGAATCAACTTGTCATGCACACTCGTCAGTGGCCCTCCTTCTAGCGCCAAAAATGTTGATGGACAAAAATGACCATATTCAACATCACAGGGAGACCACCCGGTTAGGATACCAATTAGATTCTTATTCGTTGAAATGGTGATTCTGATTGGTTTTAGGGATCTCTAGTTACCCTTGTCCTAAGACTATCCTAAACTAATGTTAATCTAACTAACCTATTCTATATATAAAAATATATATACAATCTTCTATCTGCTAAGATGTTCTGTTTCTAGCTTTTATCGATAGACAAAAGAAAAGGAATTGCCTTCTTGCAGTTGCTTGAAGAAGGAAATCCTTTGCTGAAATAACGGCTCAACAAAGCCACACTTGGATCTTCTCCACACTTGGATCTGCTCGAATGAAAGGAGACTTAAAGAAATGAAATGAAATTACTCTAAATGCAAATCTTCTCTAAGATGCAAGAAACAAAAAGGAAATTCTATCTTAATCATGAGAAGGACAACCTTACCCCTAATCAAGAGAAAAATGTCTAAAAGGGAGATAGGATTGATATTGAATTCAAGATTAGGATTCATTCGCAAACCATAGAATTAATTCGTATGATTTTCAAACTATGAACACAAATATGCCATGAAATAAATTCAATAAATAGTTATTTTTTGTTTGTTAGTTTGTTCGTGACATGTGGGACTAACCTGTGGCTAAGAAACCGCGACTCAGGGGCATCTAAGTTGTCAAAATCACCCAAGGATCGCACCCAGCCTGAGCCACACCAACCCTTAACATGGTTGGATTTTTTGTCCCTGCAAGTTTCGAACCGGTGACTTTAACATCATGGAGTGCCTTAACACCACACTTCGTCACCAACTGTCCTACACATCAGGGATAAATTCAATAAATAGTTATTAAAGTGATCACAACATATAATCAAACTCAACTATATAACAAGAATCCAATATAATATGTACATAGAACTAAAGAAACAATTCATTTAATTCAATATAACATAATACAAGACAAGATTATGGTAAAATAATATATAGTTATCAGTTATCATCATCAAGTTTCCATGAACTCAAAATCAATTCTAATTTAAATCTTGTTAGGTTCTACAAATATAGATTTACATGATTGCGAATAGTATAAAACAAATGAGATTAACAAAGGTGTTACAAGAAATTATTAATACACTAATTTGTAACAGAATTTGGATCAAAACTGAATAAATAAAATGAAATAATAACTAGTTAACAATTCTTACAGTAATGCATAGAAATGAAACATGCTGTTAAATTAGAATAACTCTATCTTTTACACAGTCCTCCACAACAAGAAAATAATACCATACAACAATGTAATGCAACCTTTATCTTACTATAGAATTCCCCCTTCAGTTACAGATCTAGAACCCCTCCCCCTCCTATGTTTTCTTCTTCTTCTTATAAGAAAAAGAGTTTAAAAATATCTAAAAACTTTCATTGATTACAATATACAATATCTTCTTCAAATCTGGAATGGAACATTCTTAAAAAAGTCTTCGTTCTCAAATCCCCCATTACAACAAATCCGTTTTCTAAAATAAGAAAAATATTTTATTTAAAAAAATAAATTGTTCCTCATCATAAGCCTCATCCTAATAATTTGAGTTGGACATCATTCCATAATTTATGGCCAAAATCGGATGTTGTCCACCTGTAAAAATAAATAAAAATGAATTAAAGATAATAAAATAGTAATCAAAATACAAAAATAAAGCGGCTACAAAATTTTAAATTTTGTAGCTTCTTTTATTAAAAAGTAAAATAGAAATAAAAATGATAATCTTTTACCTGGTAATCAAACATTAATTAAAAGTATGAATATCAAGAAGTAAAACTGGTGAAATCTGAGTTGATAAATATATTAACACACTTTTCTTTTTTTTATCTATTCTGCATCTTAGCTCAATTAATGTCTTCTCATAATTTGCAATTAATGAATCATTTAGTGTTCTGATTTGTTCATTTTCAAGTTTCAAATAAGTCATGTTTGACTATAACACAGGTACAATACCATAATATTTAGCTTTCTAGAATGTTGCTTCAAGATTAGGGTCAATTCTGGATTTTTTCTCTAAACGTTTCTCCATTGCAGGTGATTATTGATAATTTTTAGTAGTGATTTCCTAAGCAACCTTAGTTTCCTCATCCTCAAGGATGATAGAAGTGTGAGCACCAAAGTTTCCTTAGATTTATTTATGATGATCCTTAAAAGTTTTCTTGCTTGTATTTTATTTCTAAAATCGATTGAAGTGTTCAGATCATCACGTGGATTTTTGACAGAGGGTTTGACATTTCGATTTGACCCTGATGCGGGTATTGTAACTACTATTTAATTAGAAGGATCAAATGAAACCTTATGAATGCATAAAGAATTTGTACATAATTTCAAAGAAAATCTTTGGCCCATGCTACGTGTAACAATAATTGATATTTTATTTCAATTTTGAAATCTGTGAGAGCTCAACATCATTTTCCCCAACTGAACAAATAGACTTAGGCCCTAAATTGGCATTTTCACCTTGAAAATTTGACTTTTGGGTTTCACTAAAATTATTTCTTCAAATAAAAACATCCAAAAGTCTTTAACTTCGCTAAGACGATATTAATTATCAACAATTTATTCCATTTCCTTTTAACAAGGGATACACACATACTTCTGGAGTCATATTTAACTCGAGGAGAGGAAATGAACTCAGACCAGGGTATGTCTCTGACCCTTTTCATTTTCGACCAACGCTTACCCTTGGTTGGCAGGTTTGAAGCTTTGGAGATGAAATTTCCATCAATTTGTAGCTCCACATCTTCTATACTAACATACTTTCCCTCAAAACACAAAGCAAATGCTCTAGTAACCTGTGTATTGTGTCCAGGAAAACTTAGGAGAAACTTAAACCACCCATCATGTTGAAGCATCGAATGGTGATCTGTGTAAGCTTTAATGAGCTCTGGTCAGGTGGGATTACACCTTGCAATCATCCTCATGATGGTATAACTCACAAGACCTAGGGAAAAGAGATGAAAGTTCTAAGATGCATAGGTATGATAAAAGACTCATTTGAAACTAAGGCAACACAAAGAAACGAGCTCTACACTATTGAAAAATGAAATGACTTGGAGCAAAAACCTCTAGATGATTTTTTCGAGGAAAATACCTGCCTATATTTGGATTGATTGTCACACTAACATCATGATTGTTGGAATACTAAGACCGGGGGGGGTGAATAAATATTACCCTTTTTTCAACAATTAGCAGTTACTTTTATAGTTTGTTAATTACCACAATAGACTTGTTTGCAAAATCAATTATATAAATATAATTAATAGGAATTACAAGGATTTTATGAAGAATAGTGAAGGACACCAATCCTTTTTAGAGAACCAACTCTAGCAGACACAAATCCCCTTCTTCAGGGAACCAATCCTAGGAAGCACCAACTCCCTTGTCTCTAGGGAACCAACCCTAGGAATCACAAAATCCCTTGTTTTTAGGGCACCAACCCTAGGAAGCACCAACTCCCTTGTCTTTAGGGAACCAACCATAGGAAGCACCAACTCCCTTGTTTTTAGGGAACCAACCCTAGGAAGCACCAACTACTTTTTTTTTAGGACACTAATCCTAGAAAGTACCAACTCCCTTATCTTTACTTAGTGAATTATATCAATCCTTATGTGCTCCTCTCTTCCACCCTCACTTCATAAGAATCATCAGTTCTTCTTCTTGGACTCTGCTTCTATTTTGATCTTCTGATATGGACTGCAGAGACACTTTATTCTCACTATTCTTTATCATTTATATACTCTTCCAACTGGTGTGAGATATGAAGCATTGTGTCCCTTTGTTTGGACCATTGCACCTCTTAATTTTAAACTAACAATAATCTCTATTATTACTCAAACATTATTGTGAAGGATTTTAATTCAGTGAGAGTGCTTTGCATTAATCAATCACATGTATGGATCGATTTCTTTAACTCGGTTCCATGTCTCTACAAATATTGTAGAAATCAAATCCTATAGAGGCGCTTCCTTAAAACCATTTACATGTGACCATATGCACAAAACCACAGGCTTATTAATTAAGTGATGTACCCAACGCCTCATGGATTATATGTCCGTAAGCCATGACCGGGAGTTGGAACCTATTCCTTTGATACTTCGACCTTCAGGAATTTTCTCTCTCATCCAATCTTCTGGAGTTTCAACCCTCTGAAGTGGTTACCTATCACAAGGGTTGATCTGATATTTGGCATGATTTATGGAACTAAATCAACGGTCTGGATTTTATCCTTTCATTATCCTTACACTGCTTATTCCAATGGCTATGACTTAATCCAAGGTTTAGATGGACGATGACTATTTACTTCAGGACTTCGAGCCTCTGCAATATTTCAACCTTCCAGAGTACATTTCGTTGAAGTGTTTATTAGAACTTTTTACTTGATGACCTCCACATGTCTAGGATCTAGGACCATGGGCTTAACCATTCCAAGCGTTTGTTCTATCAACGATCTTGACCTTGAATGTTCCTTCTCGACGGATGGTCAGATCTTATTTTGGAGATTTGACACTTCTTGGGTTCGGAGGTCTGGGTAATTAATGTTCCAATTTCCATCGGAGTTGGTCAACGCCGAAGTGGTCAACTTAGGAGAGATTATGTCATTTTTCCACTACATTTTGATCTAACGATTATGTGACAATTTGGGGGATATTAGATCAATGGTTAGAATTTACTTTGATCTTCGGTGCTTCAAGTAATTGTTGGTTTACCCTAAAGGAAAAACTCCTAGAGTGACTTAACTTGCTGATGTCACTGCTGACTTGAAATTGGCTGAGTGGTTGCCACGTTTCACTTAGATTTGAGGCTTTCGTGTACCTAAAATTCCAACTGGACCTTGACACTTGTCACCATTTGATTGCACCACATGTCCTTGCTAACGTGGATATCTTGATGTGGAACATGTCCTCCTCTTTGTCATAGGTTGATATGAATCCTTGATCCAATGATTATGATAAACTCTTAGATCAATGTTCCAGATTTATTTCGGCCTTCGGGACTTTGGGTTATTTGTTCCCAATTCTCAATTCTCCTAAAGTGAGATTCCCTGAATAAACCTCTAGCAATTTGACTTCATCTAACGATCCATCTTTGACGCAAAATGATTAACACAACCCAACGGTTTTCTGGATATCATGAATCCTTGATCCAACGACTGTGATCAGTTCTAGATCAATAGTCTAGATTCATTTCGGCCTTCGAGACTTTGGGTTATTCGTTCCCAATTCTCAATTCTTCGAAGTGAGATTCCCCGAATAAACCTTGAGCAACTTGAATTCATCTAACGATCCATATTTGATGTGAGAATCTTAACACGATCCAACGATTGTCAGGATTTCAGCTATTAGGGATCTCGTGAATCCTTGATCCAACAACTATCATCAGTTCTAGATCAATGGTATAGATTCATTTCGTCCTTTAGGAATTTGGGTTATTCGTTCCCAATTCTCAATTCTCTCGGAGTGAGATTCCTCTATTAAACCTTGAGCAAGTTGACTTCATCTAACGGTCCTAGTTTGTCCCAAAATCTACATAAGTGGACATGATTCTCCCTCGATTATTTTGTATTTTTACTATGGGGATTTCAATCCTGATCGTGTTTATGCAATGTGCTTTCCCTTCTGATATTTTTGGTAGATTCCTCTACATGTTGTTCATAACAACTCATCATCCCTGCAATGCACTTTCCCTTCTGAGATTTTTGGTTTTGTACTTGGAGTCTAACTGATCAAGATCATTAATCTATTGGGAATTTGATCCC
>JZKD02S1673931.1:580428-608727 GCA_000966675.3 Picea glauca | reverse complement strand
TCTTGATTTAGTAGTTTCTTTAATCTCTAGAAGCTCTCCCCTTAGTACCCTATTTTGTTTTTTAGTTTTTCCTAGTTCTTCAATTACACTAAGGATTATTCTTCGAAGTTCACTTCTTCTTCATCTTCACAATGTTTATCATCTTGAGTTTTTATTCCCATAAATAGAATCTTTGGTTCGTCTTCTTCATTTTCTTCTGATGAAATACTGTCTTCTTGGGTAAAGGACGTTTTCTTTTTCTTGTAGAACTTATTTTTATTATTAGTGTTTCTTTTCTTCTGATTTTTGAAGGTTTTTTCGTCATCACTTTCCTCCTGCTTAGGATGGGGACATTTATTGGAAAATTGTCCTATTTTTCCACAGTTGAAACATATTAAGGGTAAATTTCCTTTATATTTTCCAGATCCTTTCTGGAGTTTATTTATAAAGTTTTCCTCTTCTACATCGGATATGTTTGACTAATCTTCATGAAACATATGTTCATGTTTCTTCTTTGCTTTATATGCTTTAAAGGTTGTTTCATCTTTTGCTAGTTTATCATTCCATGTTCTCATTTCATATGCTGTAAAAATTCCATGAAGTTGATGAACTGTGAGTGTGTCAAGATCATGCCTATCTTCAATTGTAGAAATCTTGGCATCATATCTCATAGGTAATGACCTTAGTATATTTTGCACAATAGGTTTATCTGTAAGTTTTTCTCTTGCTTCTCTGATTGAATTAACCACGTCATCTACCCTATGAAAGTATTCAACAATGTTCTCTTCTTCTTTAATTTTCATATTTTCAAACTCAGCTCTATAGGTTTGTAGTTTGGATTCCCTAAATTCACTATCTCCATATACAACCTCCAATTTGTCCCATATTTCTTTAGCTAACTTACAATGCATAACTTTCACACATATAGAATTTTTCAACCCTTCTAGAATTGCATTGATTTCTCTTGAGTTGTCATTGCATATTTTCTTTCCTACGACATATTTGGGTGGATTAGTTGGTGCAGTGTAACCATCTACAAAATATTTCCAGATATCAAAACCAAGATCCAACATGAAGTTTTTCATTCTTATTTTTCATAGAGAATATCCACCTCCATTGATCAATGGTGCTTTGTTGCTATACATTCCTTCTTGTTGATCCATCTTCAGGATCTACCTTCCAGTTGTTAGACTATGTTGAAAGCACATGCTCTAATACCAATTGTTGGATTACTGAGAGGGGGGGGGGGGCATGAATCAATATTACCCCTTTTTCAACAATTAGCAATCACTTTTATATTTTGTTAATTACCACAATAGACTTGTTTGTAAAATCAATTATATAAATAAAATTAATAGGAATTACAAGGATTTTATGAAGAATAATAAAGGACACCAATCCTTTTTTAGAGAACCAACTCTATGAGACACAAATCCCCTTCTTCAGGGCACCAACTCCCTTTCCTTTAGGTTACCAACCCTAGGAAGCACCAATTCCCTTGTTTTTAGGGCACCAAATACCTTGTTTTTAGGGAACCACCCTAGGAAGCACCAACTCCCTTGTTTTTAGGGAACCAACCCTAGGAAATATGATGCAGGAGCATCGCCAACAAAGAACAAGCGGGAGATAGCAGGGTGCACTAGAGCGTATTTTGAAATATTTTGAATTTCAAAGATGGCGTATTAATGTAATATCTGACAAAGATTTTGATTTATGAACATTTTAATGATCGGAGACTGAACCATTGCGTAAGATCGATGGGGGGGTGTATTTTGCTTTAATGTGAAGGATCACAGTACAAATCTGGAGCATCTGCTCTTATCTGTCTGACTCAATATTTATTGTAATAAATGTTAAGTAGTTGAAATCCTTTATTCTCGATAGGATAGCGTAGATTAGTTGGAGGGAAAGACTTGAAGAGTCCCTTTGTATAAAGATTTGTATTGTTTCCAAGAAGAGGGTGTTGAATATAATGTGTAGATTGCCATTGTAGTCAAGAACCGTGAGATGCAGAGAAGTAGTGTATGAATGTATGTGAAGTTCAGTTGAATGAATATAATAGAGGAATATTGTCCCAAATGTGTGTTATTATTGTGTCTATCTGAATGAGTGAATGATAGACTTTTAGGTTGTTTTCAATTCTCTGTTATTTCTTGTTCTTGTATCCATGAATGTGTTTGCAGGGTTGAATATATGAATCACTGTGAAGAGTGAATAAGTTTCAATTGTTTCTCTTCTTTGAGTGAGTGCAAGGAGTGCATAGTGTCCAAAAGGAGTGCATGACCGAATCTATTTCGACTCATAATATCAGAAGAGGTAGAGAGAACAATCGCAAGGAGTGTGAAATCATCCATAGAGGAGTTGAGAGTGGAGGAGGACCCATTGAAATGTGTGCACGAGTCAGGATTTCGACTAAGTGTTGAAGGAGGTGTTCAGAGGAAACAGAGAAGATCGAAGAGGTAAATCTCAGGAGGGAGAGTGGTGGAAAATCTCCAAGGAGAAAAGTCCTTGAAGTTTCCATAAAATATAGTAGACAAGATTCATTTCGGAAGGAGATGAACGATTCCAAACCATTAGATCTGGGAGAACTACGCAAAGGTTGGCTGTAGGGTGTTTTGACACTTAGTATTTTGGGAAATTTGCAAGGAGTGTAAGTGAAGAGTCGTGAAGTCCAAAGTCATGGTTTGATCTCAACCATTGATCATGAGGAGATCACGTGGCAGCAAATCAAGGAATCCAAGATTCAGAAATTTAGAGGTTCGTGGTGAGAGACATAGAGTTTCGTGAAGTCACGAAACCCGAACCATAGCGGGGCCGACAAGTCTGAGGAGACGTGTGGTGGAAGTTCGGATATTAGGGGAAATGTGCTTTGGTAAAAGTTGAAGAAAGAGATTGGGATATCCCTAAAGTTTGAATCATGAAGAGACAGGCCCATGGTCATAGCCATGGTCACTTGGGAAAAAGGTGCCTATGTATGTATAGTGGTTTTGGGTAACCGGAAGGACCTGAAGAGTTTCTCTGAATCAGTGATTCAAACGATCCAAGACCGGGAGGTCGAACATCCCTTTGGAGGGAAGGGGGTTTGCACCAGAGTGGTATCAAATCCATCAGATAATTGATTTCTCTAGAAAGAGGAGTAGATTGATATCGTTGGAGAGGTATCAGAAACATCAGCACATCGCCGCCTAGAAGACGTGTTGAGCCACCTGTATAAAATAGAGATATGGAAAGGGAGATGAGAGAGCTTAGAGAAAGGTTGGATGCCATGGAGACAACACAAAGGAGAGCACCTGATGCTGGAGACATCAACGATGCAGAAAATGAAGAAGTACATGTCGAAGAAGTAGTAGTTGAGGATGCTGCAGAAGAACTCTTTCTAAGAGAGGTTGTCAAGTTAGGAGCCAGAGAGAAGATCGATGTCCCAATGTATGAATTAAATCTAGATACATAATAATTTCTTGATTGGATACGAGCAATGGATAAGTATTTCGACTATCAAGACGTCAAGGAGGAGAAAAAGGTGAGACATGTTGTCACCAGGTTAAAAGGACATGCAACGTTGTGGTGGGATGAACTACAGGTTGGCAAAAGGAGAAAAGGTAAACAAAATATTAAGAGTTGGGATTGAATGGTAGCCAAGCTAAAGGAAAAATTCATGCCCAAGGATTACCAGATAAATCTGTTCAGGAGGATGCAGAACATGAGACAGAAAGGGATGACTGTGAAGGAGTACGCAACAGAGTTCTACAGAATGAACATCAGGGCTGGATAGAGAGAGAGAGAGAGAGAGAAGAGGAGAAAGTTAACAGATACATCAATGGCCTAAGATATGATATCTAGGACGAAATCAACATGGCGACAGTCAGAACAATGGAGGATGTGTATCAAATTGCGGTGAAGGCAGAAGACAAGTTGGCCAAGAAGTAGAGTCAACAAAATAGGGGTCGAAGCTTGAACATAGGCAAAGGAGTTTCTCAGGACAAAGCACAAAAGCCCAAAGATGAAGCGGAGAAACCACATAGTCACTCTGAGAGAGGAGGAATTTTTTGAGGAAGGAAAAGTGGTAGTAGAAACTCTTTTCCCAGAGGAAGAGGAAGAGGCAGAGGAGGAGAAGTAAGGTGTTATGCCTATCGTAAAATAGGGAACATGTCTTAGGATTGTCCCAAGAGGAAGAAAGGAGGAGGTGAAGCTCACATTTCAGAAGAACATAAGAAAGATGTTGAGGAAAAAGGTGTGGAGGATGGGAAATCCTTGATGATAAAGAAGGTTCTTTCAAAGCAAGATTTGAAGACTGAAAATCCAATGCAAAGGAACAATTTTTTCAGGACAACCCACAAAATGAAGGACAGAGTTTGCAAGGTGATAATTGACGATGGGAGCACTGACAACTTAATATCCACAGAAATGGTGGAGAAGCTAGAGCTGGAGATGACTATACACCCGATGATGTACAAAGTCTCATGGTTGCAGAAAGGTCATCATGTAACAATCACTAAAAAATGCCTAGTTGAATTTAAAATAGGTGGATATAGGGATGAAATCATGTGTGATGTGATTCCCATGGATGTATGCCATGTTTTTTTGGGACGAACATGGTAGTATGACATGAATTTCATTCATGATGGGAGAAGAAACACCTATACTTTAGAGAAGAATGGTAGGACACATATGTTATTGCCAATTGAAGAAAAGAAGGTGAAGGATGAAGCTAGAACGAGTATACTTCTCATGAGTGGGAAGGAACTCTTGAATGAAGTAAATAAGGAAAAAGAGATGCAGTTTTCTATAGTGAGGAAGCTGAGGGTTATCCTCACCAGTACTTCGATGGAGGATTTTCCTAAGGAAGTTCAAGAACTTCTAGAGAATTTTTTCGATATAGTAGTGGATGAGTTTCCAAACTCATTACCCCCTATCAGAAGCATCAGTCATCACATTGACTTGATACCAAGAGCAAGTTTTCCAAACAAAGCAACATACAGATTGACACCTCAAGAGAATGAGGAGGTTAAGAGATAGATTCAGGATCGGTTAGACAAAGTATTGGTCAGAGAAAGCTTGAGTCCATGTGCAGTGCCAATTGTATTGAGTCTGAAGAAGGATGGAGGATGGAGAATGTGTATAGACTCAAGGACCATAAACAAGATCACCATTAGATACAGATTTCCATTGCCAAGGATGGATGCCATGATGGATTGCCTAAGTAGAGCTAACTATTTTTCAAAAATAGATTTGAAAAGTGGATATCACCAGATAAGAATGAGGGAAGGTGATGAGTGGAAAACAACATTTAAGACAAATCAGGGGTTGTATGAATGAATTGTTATGCCATTTGGCTTAACGAACACCCTAAGTAATTTTATGAGGTTGATGAATGAAGTGTTAAGAGATTTCATTGGAAAATTCATGATTGTATATCTGGATGATATACTGGTCTTTAGAAAGACTAAGGAGGATCATTTGAGACATTTAACATTAGTGATGAGGAGGTTTCACCAAGAGAAGTTGTTGATTAATCTGAAAAAAGTCCTCTTTCATGAAGAAAGAACTCATTTACTTGGGTTTTGTGATTTCTTCAAATGAATTGAAGATGGATCCTGAAAAGGTGAAAGCAATCATAGAATAGCCATCACCAAAGAATATCTTTGAGGTGAGAAGCTTCCATGGATTAACAAGTTTCTATCAGAAGTTCATCAGAAATTTTAGCGAGATTAGTGCTCAAATGATGGATACAGTGAATAAAAGACACAAGTATTTAAAATGGACAGAAGAGGCTGAGAGGAGCTTCAACATATTGAAGGAGAAGATAAGGGAACAATCGATTCTAGTATTACCGGATTTCAGAAAGACATTTCAGGTGAGATGTGATGCAAGTGGAGTTGCAATTGGAGCGGTCTTAAGTCAAGAAAACATACCTGTTGCATATTTCAGTGAGAAGCAAAATGAAGCCAAGAAGAAGTAATCCACATATGACAAAGATTTCTATGCCATAATTCAAGCCTTGAAGAAGTGAAGGCACTATCTCGTACCGAAGGAGTTTGTCTTGTATAGTGGTAACCAAGCTTTGCAATTCATAACTAGACAAGAGAAATTAAACCAGAGACACGCTAAGTGGATAGAGTTGATGCAAAATTTCACTTTTGTCATTAAACATATTTCTGGTAATGCTAACAAGGTTGTTGATGCATTGAGTAGGATAATTTTAATTCTGCAGGAATTCCAGGTTGAAACCTTGGGTTTTAATCACCTTAAGGAAATGTACCACAGTGATCCATATTTCAGAGAGGCATATGAAGTGTGTGTGAATATTGTGCTCATAGATAAAATCCAATGGGCCAAATATATGATTTAGGATGGCTTGTTGTTTAAAGGGTGCCAGTTGTGCATACCAATATATTCGATGAGGGAGAATTTACTGAAGGAAAAACATAGCAGAGGTCTAGCCATAGATTTTGTCCATGACAAAACATTTTCCCAATTAAACGGTTCATATTATTGGCCAGTTATGAGAGCATAAGTGAAAATATTTGTAAACAAGTGTAAAATTTGTCAGTATGCCAAGTGAAAGAAGAAGAACACTAGGTTGTATCAACCACTTCCTATTCCAGAGAGGCCTTAGGATGCGATAAGAATGGATTTCATGTTGGGATTTCCAAGAACACAAAGGGGAAGTGATTCCATATTTGTGGTCGCGGACAAATTTTAGAAGATGGCACACTTTATCCCATGCCAGAATATCAATGATGAATGCATGTTGTGAATTTGTTTTTCAGAGAGGTTGTGAGACTCCATGGATTGCCCAAAAGTATAGTTTCAGACAGGGATACCAAATTTGTTGGTCATTTCTGGAGGACATTGTGGAAAAATTTGGGGACAGAGCTATCCTTTAGTTCTACATATCATCCACAAATGGATGGACAGACCGAAGTGGTGAATATAAGCTTATGAGATTTGCTAAGGAGTTTGGTCACTGAAAATAATAGTTAGTGGGATCAGATTCTAGCAAAAGAAGAATTTTCATATAATGACTCAGTGAACAGAAGAACTGGGAAAAGTCCATTTCAAATAGTGTATGAAATAAATCCGAGAGGAGTGTCAGAGTTAAGAGATCTGAAGTAGAGCGAATTTAGGAGTGTGAGAGTCAAAGAATTTGCTGCAGAAATGTAGGAACTTCATAATCAGATCAAGGAGCAGTTGAAGAAGAGCAACAATGAATATAAATGCAGAGCTGATCAACACAGGAGGAATCTTGAATTTGAAGTTGGAGATCAAGGTTCTAGAACATTTGAGGAAAGAAAGGTTTTCGAGGGGAACATATAATAATTTGAAATTGAAAAATATAGGGCCATGTAAAATCCTGAGAAGATTTGGAGATAATACTTATGAAATAGAGTTTCTAGAAGATGTGGGTATATCGCCCATATTCAACATTGTAGACCTGTATCCTTATAGGGATGATAGAACCGAAGTGTCAGAAGATCGAGGAGAGATCCAGTGGAAAAAATAGATGCCTATAGCAGAGAAGCCGCAGATGGAGAAGATCATAGATCAACAAGTTGGTAAGAAGACCCAAAGGAAAACGTATTTTGAATATTTAGTGAAGTGGAAAGGACACCCAGTAGAAGACGCCAGTTGGGTCGGTGAAGAAGACATCCAAAAGCATGGAAAATCGGTGTAGGAACTCATGGACAGGAGTCCATGAATTTTTCAGCTGGAGGAGTATGATGCAGGAGCATCGCCAGCAAAGCACAAGCGGGAGACAACTGGGCGCACTAGCGCATATTTTGAAATATTTTGAATTTCAAAGATGGTGTATTAATGTAATATCTGACAAAGATTTTGATTTATGAACATTTTAATGATTAGAGGCTAAACCATAGCATAAGATCAATGGGGGGATGCATTTTTATTTAATGTGAAGTATCACAGTAAATATCTGGAGCATCCGCTCTTATTTGTCTGACTCAATATTTATTGTAATAAATGTTAACTAGTTGAAAGCCTTTATTCTCGATAGGATAGCGTAGAGTAGTTGGAGGGAAAGACATGAAGAGTCCCTTTGTATAAAGCTTTCTATTGTTTCCAAGAAGAGGCTGTTGAATCTAATGTGTAGATTTCCATTGTAGTCAATAACTGGGAGATGCAGAGAAGTAGTGTACGAATGTATGTGAAGTTTAGTTGAATGAATATAACAGAGAAATATTGTCCTAAATGTGTGTTATTATTGTGTCTATTTGAATGAGTGAATGGTAGACTTTTAAGTTGTTTTCAATTCTCTGTTATTTCTTGTTCTTGTATCCATGAATGCATTTGTAGGGTTGAATATATGAATCATTGTGAAGAGTGAATAAGTTTCAATTTTTTCTCTTGTTTGAGCGAGTGCAAGGAGTGCATAGTGTCCGTAAGGAGTGTGTGATCGAGTTATTTCGACTCGTAAGCTCAGAAGAGATAGCGAGAACAATCGCAAGGACTAATAAATCATCCACAGAGGAGTTGAGAGTGGAGGAGGACCCATTGCAAGGTGTGAATAGGTCAGGATTTCGACTAAGTGTTGAACGAAGTGTTCAGAGGAACTAGAGAAGATCGAAGAGGTAAAGCTCAGGAGGGAGAGCGATGGAAAATCTCCAAGGAGAAAAGTCCCTAAAGTTTCCATAAAATACAGTAGACAAGATTCATTCCAGAAGGATATGAATGATTCCAGACCGTCATGTCTGGGAAAACTACACGAAGGTTGACTATAGGGTGTTTCGACACTTCGTGGTTTGGGAAATATGAAAGGAGTGTAAGTGCAGAGTCGTGAAGTTAAAATTTGTGGTTTGATCTCAACCATTGATCACGAGGAGAGCATGTGGTAGTGGATCAAGGAATCCAGGATTCAGAAATATGGAGGTTCATGGTGAGAGACCTAGAGTTTCGCGAAGTCACGAAACCCAAACCATAGTGGGGCTGGTGAGTATGAGGAGACACGTGGTGGAAGTTCAGAGATTAGGGGAAACCCGCTTCAGGAAAAGTTGAAGGAAGAGCTTGGGATATCCCTGAAGTCCAAATCGCGAAGAGACAGGCCCACGGTCACAACTGTTGTCACATGGGAAAAAGGGTCATGTGTATGTATAGTGGTTTTGGGTAACCGCAAGGACCCGAAGAGTCGCTTCGACTCAGTGATTTGAACGATCCAAGACTGGGAGGTCAAGCATCCCTTTAGAGGGAAGGGGGTTTGTGCCAAAGTTCCAACTCCCTTATCTTTACTTAGTGAAGGACATGAATCCTTCCATGCTCATCCCTTCCACCCTCACTTGATAAGAATCATCAGTTATTCTTCTTGGACTCTGCTTCTATTTTGATCTTTTGTTATGGACTGCAGAGACACTTTCTTCTCACCATTCTTTCTTGTTTATATACTCTTCCAAGTGGTGTGAGATATGAAGCAATGTGTCCCTTTGTTTGGACCTGTAACATATCTCTCTTGCACGCATTGAGCGAACGTATTCTTTGAGGACACTTGCATGCAAGTGATCCAGGTTATTATACTATTGGTCATTTTGATAATGATTATGAGATATTATGGATTTGATGATATGTTATTTGTTTATTTACATAGATAGGCGCTATTGACTGGGTTCTCATGAGTTTGTAGGACTTTGGACATCGAGGATGCAGAGGCATCGATGAAACCCTTGGACTCCAGATCAATTCAAGGAGTGGACTGTTGGGTTTGAATTTTGTTGATGTGAAAAATGTACATATGATTAGATGTTATGCTGATTGATTATTATTGCTGACATGATTCATTGATGGATGTAGGATGACAATATCTTGTCGACTAGACTCACAGGTGGAGTAGAGGGGTCACGCACGACAACCAGATACTTTGAGGGAGAGGTGTGACAGCAACCCTGCCACAGCCTACTAGCCCTCCCGTCATGGCTCAAACTGTAGGTTAACGATTACCTAGTTCGAGAATACCCACGATGTCGTGAGGGTAGACTATGACAGTCACTCACGATGATTCTAAGGAGTGCACAATAAGGAAGGGGACTTATTCCTTAGAGGCCCTTAGTCTCCCACAAGATCACTTGGTGGAGTATTGATTCCAGGGGTTTGACGTCTACCAAATTCAGTCAAGAGGCGAGTGGCACTCTTGGAGCACGTAGTGCGGCTTGAAGGGCACGTCATGAAAGGAAAACAAAAAGAGGCGAGTGGCACCCTTGGAGCACGTAGTGCATCTTGAAGGGCACGTTGTGCAATGAAAACGAAAGGAGGCGAGTGGCACCCTTTGATCACGTAGTGCGTCCTGAAGGGCACATCGTGATTTTCACTGATAAGTTAATAAACTTAGTGCCTAGAAAACTATGCCTCCTTAAGACCTGGCCGACCTTAAAATAGATGATGGAACGAGTAAAAATATTAATAACTAAAAGTTCCCTTAAAAATTGTTTCCCAGCCTAGTGAAAATTAAAACCTAGGTCTAAGTAGAACGTGTGGTTAAAAAAAAAATAACATGTAACAAGAAAGAGGGCAAGAAATTCAAACTTATGTATTAAAGTCAAAATTATAATGGAGGATTAAATTTACTAAAGGGGAAAATGGTTGTTTTATCTACACTTGATAATTTGATTTTTAGTTAAAAAGGAAAAAGGGGGAAACTTAAAAGAAAACAAAAACTTAAAGAAAAAGGGAAACTTAAAGAAAAAGATGAATGTCTAACTTAGTAAGGAATCTAGCCTTTGGGACTTTCTAATTATGAACTCAAATAGAAATTAAGTAATGCGTAAGTCATTTAAGTTTTGTAAGGGAATTTTGGGACACCGAGGAGCGTTTTTAGGAATACTTTTAGGTGGGTGAGGGAAATAGGAATAATTAATTAATTAATAAAATTGATTTTCTTGTGCAACTAGGGGATTGGGAGACATGTGTACGGGGCAAGTTTTTCAAAATTAATTAACTGAGAAAGGAATTTAATGAGAATTTGGGAAACTAATTACATAAAAAATCTATAAAAAGGATGGAGGAGGAGGAGTATGGATCTCATCTTTTTGCGTAATGTTATGCTGTTGAAATTTTATCTTGACTAAAATTTCTCTTGTGGGAGTTGGGATACCCAGCTCGGGAAACGAGTGGTATCTCGACCTTGCAAGGCGAGCTAGGTGCTAGCATTATTTGGTATTGTGTGCGTGGCCCCTTTGTGACTCGGGGGGCTTAGGGGGAAGAAGATTACCCCTAGCATTGGCTGGGAGGTACCAATGAGGTCACATCGGTTTGCAAGCAGGAGCCGGACGAAGCGCACACAGGACAATGACTCGGAGATTTCACATTTGGCTACGGTACGCTTGTGTATATTGTATTGAAAGGTATTTTAAATATTTTTCCTGCGCCTTCAGTAATATACTTCTACTGTGTTTAAGTTTTTGTTTAATAAACGTAACACTATCCATCGATTTCATTTCATCCTTCAACAATTTGTCTTGATGAGCCCAGTGTTTTATGATCAGAGAACTTAAAGTCATCCCAACCTTATGCTCGTTGTATTTTTGAATTGATTCCCATGGAGAACCCACAATATGATTGCAATGAATTCTCTGCATTTGTTTTTATTGATTTAATATGATGAAAAATTGTGTTTTTATCTTTTGTCCCTTATCCTTAAGTTATTAGTCTGTTCCTAAGCAGCCGTCCAGGAGCCTAATCGACTGTCTTCACTCCGGTGTTTAAGACTGATATTTAAATGCCCTGCTTTCCTATGCATGGATAATAAGTGAAGGATAAATTTTCACCCATCTATCTATCCCTTACTTATCTCTACGTTTTTTTCTTATGATTAATCTCTAATCTTTGCGCCTTCTTGTGAATGAGTATCTCTACATTTTTTATTGATTCATTGCTGAATGATAATATCTGTGTGATGAACAATAAACCCCAACGTTTTGAGTGGGTAAAATCTCTGCATTTTTAATGAACCATGATTTACCAACAATTTTCATTGTTGTTATATGATCATGTTTTACTTCTAATTTGACTGTGTTTTACATCTAATATATGATAATACATTTAATAGACAACACTATTGTTGTAGGCAATGAATTTATCATTTTTACACAACATTTTATTTATGGTTTTATTGTTCCTTAGTTATGCATTTATATATGTTAAAAACACATTGAAATCCTTGATATACAACAATATCATGGATAACAACATCATATTTATTGTATGACAACGATTGTATTAACAACAATAACCATATCCTGGATAGCAATATCATATATAATGTATGCTAATGATTGTATGATAGTTAATATTATTGACAATGAGCTTGTATATATGAAAGACAACGACAATGATTATTGACAATGAATTGCCCAACAAGGGTAGTTCCCCCGAGAATTTTTCTTAGAGTCTTTGTGCAACATTCACCCCACGAATTTTTGGGTGATTTACCCATCCTTTACTCAGCCTTTTCACCAATATTTTTACACAACGATTTACCCGCGTTATCAAAAGAATTATCCATATATTCATCAATATTTTTATCAAGAGACTTAACAATAGATTTATTAATAGACATTAACTTTTTAATAGACAACATTACATTTTGTTTACACATCCATTCATCCAATATATATATATATATATATATATATATATATATATAGAGAGAGAGAGAGAGAGAGAGACAACGATTTGATATTCCTTGTTAAAATACAATGAATCTATACACAACATGTTTATCATTAGTATGACTATGTTTTAGCATTGGTTGTTGTGAATGACAGCGTGTTTATATGACAATGCGTTTATGATTTGTTTATATAACAACGTTTTTATAATGGTGTTTATTATTATTTTATATGACAACGTGTTTATTATTTGTTTATATGACATCGTTTTTATAATGGTGTTTATTATTATTTTATATGACAACGTGTTTATTATTTGTTTATATGACAACGTTTTTATCATTTGTTGATTATTTACCCAGTGATAGTTATGGATCTTATTGATATTTACACAGATTTGCCATATTTAACTTTGGAATATCATATATTTTATAGACAACGATAATAATGTTAAACAACGGTATCATTGTTGATACAAAATGGGAATTAAAGGAGTTTATAGATTACAAGGTACTGGGATGAATTAAATGGAGTATTTATATACATGACTGTTATAGATTTCAATTAATGTGGTTTAATATTGATAAGGCATTTAGGGTCATATATTTCCCAAGTTTCTCATTATATTATGAATAAGAGGGTGGGTATGTCCATTATCATAATCTAAGGCATGTATGTTTGGGAATGGTAACGATAGGGTTGGAATATTTAACTTAGGCTTTTACAAGGAATTATATGTTAGCGAATGGAAATTGTAGTGAGACTTTTGTTAATAAAATCTTATTGTAGAATGGATTCTTGAGGGAATATTAATTGATGGCTAATAACATCCTTTAATTAATGTATGATTGCAATAGAATTTGTTGCGTCAGTAATTTGATGTGATGTATGATTGTTATAGTAGTCAGTTTTCCCTTGCGTCTTGTTGACTTGTCAATTGGGTGCTTGGGTTAGTCTTCATGTATTTTCAAAAGTTAATTTGGTCTCCTAGCGCGTTGGATTTTTCTTGGGTTATTGGTGCCTCACTGTCATGCCTATCGCCTTGTGACGACATGATTCCTGATGAGGGGATGATTGTGCGCCCTAACAGATAGATGCGAATGATAACCTGGACGAAGTTTGGTACTTCCCGATGTGGGCATATTGTTCATTGTAATGGATGTTGGTACTTGGTTTGTAACTCCTTAATGCAGTGGGTTTTGCTTGCCGTAGAGGTTTCTAGTTACTAGTCATCGAAGTCGTTGTGTCGGGTTGTTGATGTTATCCTTTATCTTGTAGGTTATGTCTTTCTTGTGTCAGGCGGGTAGTCGTTTTTATCTGTTTATTTCTTAGTGCATGTTTCATCCAGTTGCATGATGTGATAGTATGCTGAGTCGTTGTTGTCTATTGCCTGATCTGCGTGCATTGTGTTTGATGTCAAGTTGTGTTGTTTAACTGTTGTCGTTGTGGCCTTCCTGCTAAAAAAAACAAAATTTATTTTGAGTTGAGTCGCTTGTATTCATAACGACGAGGATGTTACATATGGTATCGGAGCGGGTTCAACCCTACGACTGTGGATATCCATGCTTTCCATTGCAGTAAACCCTTGAGTAATAACCTAGCGATAAGTAAAAATTTAACACATCCATGTGGTGATCTTGATGAGAGGACACCACAGAGGTTTGCAACGGGTGTCATGGAAGGAGGTGCGATGCCTCTAGAGGTGCCTGCACCCTCGGATTATAACCCCCAAGGGGAAGAACAAGTCCTTGGGATGGATTCAATTGTTGTAAGGTATGATGATGGTCTGACAAGGTCCTTCCAAAGATTGTCAGAGGCCTTGATTCACCATCTGTACTGAGATGAGGCCAGGGCACCTGTACCCCTGAGGGTCCACAGTGTGCCCAGCCAGTACCGTTAGTATTCACCATGAACTCGAGAAGGTCAAATTTCTTGATTTCTTTGGTTCCTCAAACGGTGCAGTCGTCGAGGCATGGTTGGAGAATATGGGGATGTGCTTTGCACTTCGCGACTATACCTCCAAAATGAAGGTCCACAGGGCGGTCTTTCAACTAAAGAGGAGCACTCTTCTATGGTGGAAGACACTCCTGCCGCAATTGAACATGGTCATCGAAGACGTGTCATGGGAATTGTTCGAGGAACAGTTCTGAGAGAGGTATCTATCGGAGGAATTCATTGAGAATCAACTCAACTAGTTCAACGCCTTGCGACAGGGAATTTGTACGGTGCTAGAGTATGAGGCTTGTTTTATGAAGTTACTTCAGTATGCTCCGCACCTGAATACCGAGAAACTCAAGGTAAACATGTTCTTGTTTGGAATTAATGTCAGCATTCGTGCAAAGTTTAGGATTTTGATGCCTCAGACCTTGCATGATGTTTTCCAAAAGTCCCTCATAGCAGAGGAGGAGCTTATCAGCGGGTTTTAGAGAAGGAATCTAGTGAGACCAGTGGGGCAGGGGTCATTTGGTGCGCAACATCATCAGACACTAGCTATACACTCACCAGGATATCGTGGCTTCCAGAGAGGATCCACTTTCACTACACCTCGACGACCAGTGCCTTAGCAGTGGAGTCCTTACTGAGGAACACAACACCAGCAGCAACGTCGTCCACAACATCAGTAGTTTAGGCCTATTCAGCGGAACAGACCAGGATTCCAGGTCGGTGGGCCATCAGCTTCTACTTCGGGTACCAGGAGTACTGGACCGAAGAAAGGGTGTTGGACATGTGGGGAGCCACATTACCAATGTGACTACCCAGTGGAGAGGACTAGAACATATGGATCAGTCGGACCCACTACAATGGGAAAATTGGGAAAGGCCCATGGGATTCATGCAGTGGTGAATAACCGCCAGGCAGAGCACCAATCGACTATGCACGAGACGTTAGGTATCGTGGTTGACCAGACCCTTAGTATTTTGAGATATCTCAGTGCTATCGAGAGTTTCATTTCCGGTGCAGCGTTAAAAATAATTAAGGTAAAGGAAGTCGAACAGGATAAGTTTAAATTTATAGAAATGGCTTCGGGAGCCAAACAAAAGGTTGGTGGGAAGGCTAAGGACTGAAACCTTAACCTAGGAGAGTTTGTCACTAGGGCCAACCTCTATGACAGGATCTTAGGATCTTATGATGTCGTGATTGGTATGGACTGGTTGGAATCACATGAGGCGATTCTCAACTGTAAGATGAAACTGTTGAGCTTGGTCAATGATGAGGGAAAGAGACATGTGATTGTAGGTTGGAACTAGGGAGTTTCCATGTGGTTCATCTCTTCCTTGCAACTACGGAAGAGCATGTGCAAGGGATGTAAGCTTTATGTGATCCTTGCGTTAAACGAGAAGGGAGTAGTGGAAGGTCTAGAACACCTTCCGGTGGTGAGAGAGTTTGTGAATGTATTCCTTGAGGAGTTACCTCGGATGTCATCGGAGAAAGAGTTGGAATTTACCATCGACCTAAAACTAGGAAATGAATCGATAGCAAGAACACCTTATCAGATTTCAACCACAGAGTTATAGGCATTGAGAATGCAACTGAAGGAGTTACTAGACCTAGGACTCATACGTCCAAGTGTGTCACCATGGGGTGCACCTATTATTTTTATACGAAATAAGGATGGGTCGTGGATACTCTACATTGACTACCGTCAATTGAACAAGGCAACGATCAAGAATCAGTATCCGTTGCCAAGGATTGATGATATTTTTGATAAGATGAAAGGCACGATGGTGTTTTCAAATATTGAATTGAGATCAGGGTATCACCAATTAGATATCAAAGAGGATGACATCCCTAAGACTGCCTTTAAGACATGGTTTGGACATTACGAGTTTATTGTTCTACCATTTGGACTGACGAATGCCACAGGGGTATTTATGAGTTTGATGAATGGAGTGTTCCGCGAATACTTGGACAAGTTCGTCCAAGTTTTCATTGACGGTATTTTGATTTACTCTCGGATGATGTAGGAGCATGACGAGCACTTGCGCTTGGTATTACAGTGTCTACGAGAAAACAAATTGTATGAGAAATTTTCTAAATGCTCGTTTTATCAATCGAAGATTCACTACTTAGGGCATGTCATCTCCAACTAAGGTATCACTATGGATCCAACAAAGGTCGAGGCTATTATGGAATGGTCTGCATCAATGAATGTCCCGGAAGTGCATAGCTTCATGGGTTTAGCAGGATACTATCGACGGTTCATTGAGGGTTTTTCGAAGATAGAAAATCCGATTACGGAATTGCAGAAGAAGAACAAGAAGTTTGTTGGACCGAGAAGTGTGCAGAAGCATTTTGGAGGCTCAAGGAGTTGTTGACAACAACACTGATACTAAAGGTCCCTTACTTGGACATGGAATTATTGGTATACACTGATGCATCCAAGGAAGGTTTAGGTGGATTCTTGATGCAAGACGGTCGAGTGATCGCTTACATCTCAACAAAGTTGAGACGACATGAGGAGAACTATGCAACACATGATTTGGAGTTATTATCCATTGTATATGCCTTGAGAGTTTGGAGACACTACCTTATTGGACATAAATTTGAACTAAAAATGGACCATTGTGGACTACAACACATCTTTACGCAAAGTGACTTGAACGTGCGACAACGACGTTTGTCAGAATTGCTTAGCGAGTACGATTTCAACATTACTTACATAAAAGGAACAATGAACAGAGTGGTGGATGCATTGAGTTGGAGACCACACATATTTCCATTGATGCCTCTTCAGATGAATCTACGTGAAAATATTCTAACTTTACAGCGCGACGATGAATGGTACAAAGAGGTCAAGGATTTTATCGGACAAAACACAATGATGGTACCAAAATTTGAAGGATATACTATGGAAAACAACAAACGATTGAGATTTAAATGTCGAATTTACGTACTTCCCAACGACGAGTTGAGGAGTTTGATCCTAAACGAGGCTCATAGAGAAGTGTACATGGCTCACCTGGGAGTCACGAATATGAGAGCAGACCTTAAACCCTTATTCTTCTGGAAAGGAATGAAGGCAAACATACTCAACTACGTGGCAAGATGTCTAGAATGCCAGCAGGTGAAAGCTGAACATAGACATCCGACAGGATTAATATAACCACACGCTATTCCTAAATCGAAATGGGAGGTAATTTCGATGGATTTCATTCTTGGATTTCCACTTATCGCAAGGAGACACGACTCAATTTTTGTGATAGTTGACACTCTGATGAAGAGTGCTCATTTTATTCCTGTGTGTACGATGATGATGTACGCCCCCTCCTCAACCCGTAGGTCGGAAGGTCCACGTCAACAGGATCTTTCCTTTACCACTGGCCCGAAGAGCTCTTGGCAATGGCTCTTCTATTTCCCCTTCGGGAAATCTGCACCCACACTAACTTCGAGAAATTCCCCCTTATACTTCAGGAGATCGGACTTCACACTTTCACGAATCCATAGGTCAAGCGCCTTGTCTCAAATCTCTGAAACCCGAAAACAGTCAACGCTGACCCTTCCTCTTTTTGTTTCAGACTTTTCCTTATCACAATTTCGGCGATCGTGATGTCAAGCAACTTGTTCCCGCGATTCCCAAAACCCGATTTTTCGAAATTTCGATGCGCTCACAAGGTTGACTTTTCAACACCCCTTTACTTATTTTAGGACTTCAGACTTCGCGGTATCACAAATCCTAATGCAAGGGACTCGGAACTCACTCCATGAAACCCCGAAATGGTCAACTGAATTGACTTCCTTTTCAAGAGATTGCCACCTGTCCACTCATTGTCTCCTCTGTGGCCCACACAATACTTTTAGCCTTCGGGACTTCGTGGTTCAGGATATTGCAATTCTCGTTGCAAAGTTTACGGAACTTCCACCTAAGAAAACCGGATATAGGAATCCACGTGTAAATCCAACGACCCTTGTGTCTTGGATCTACGGTCTTGCTCCTCCTGAGCTTAGAACCTTTAGGAGTACTTGTGGTAACTCCCCTGCTCTTTCGCGAGATCCGAAGGCTTACGGGACTTCGCGAATTCTCCATAGAGAATTCCGACCGCCCGTCTCTTCCTCTGAGAACCTCTGCACAAACTAAACAAGGTGTCTCTCTCCGCAGAACTCATCCTCCTGCGGTCCGACGTTACTACACCTTCCTTTGGATTTTCAATATACTTGGACGCTTTCCTTCCTTCGACCACTTCGAAGGTTCAAATCCTTCTGAGCTTTCCACGACTCTGCGTCTTCTAGAAAAAACCCTTGCACGCACTCCTTGCGGCAGACTTTCAAGCACTTCCAAGTGTTGAATCCCTTCAACTATGTGCACACCTGCAGCAGCAGTCTCTCAGTCCTTTGCTCAGATTCAAAACTCTGAGACTTTACTCGGCCTGCGCACTCCTTGCACGGATCTTGTGCCCAACTGCACTTCTGTGGAAATAAGAGCAAAAGCTATCTCTCCTGAGCTTTTAGAGACAAACCTCTGAACACCTTGTTGACGCACTCCTTGCGGACAATTCAACTGCACTCCTTGTAGGAACTCTTGATCAGATAGAGAAACAATTGAAACTCATTCCTTTCCCCTTTCCTCTCAGATTTCAAACATTCAACAAGAAATCATTCATACATATCATAAAAGCAAATGTATAGTAGAAAGAGTAAAATAACCATGAACATAACATTTAGCATACATACACAGAGAACAAACACACCGCCATTAATTTGAATCAAAGCTTTCTCTATTAATTCAAATTTTTGTACATGGGTGTTTTTCACACAACTCTCTGTTGCTCAGTTATGTATGCTCTTCACAACTCTTCATCTATGTTACAATACACACTGAGGGTGTCTATATCCCGTTTCCATCTTGCGCTCTAAAACTGTCAAATCTACACATTTAACTCTACCTACTTGCATTAACTACCATAAATGCCTTCTATATACTAAGGACGAGAGCGAATCGCTCAAGGTCCGATTACATTATACAAGTGCGCTCCTTCTTAATTATCTCATTTAATGTTGGCGCATCAACTTCAAGACAATTTCAAAATTTGTGCTGGGTACTTTTCCAGTTGTTTTTTGCTTCCGCGCTGGCTCGCTTGAGATGCTCCTGCATCATACGATGTATCAGGCACTTGACATAGCTAGAGTTTTCATCAGTGAGATTGTGAGGCTGCATGGCGTGCCTAAGAGTATTATATCCGATTGAGGATTGGTGTTTACTGGACGATTTTGGACTAGTTTCCAAGAGGCCTTGGGAACCCAACTCAACTTTAGTACTGTGTATCACCCGAAGACAGAAGGGCAAACCGAACGAACAAACCAAATATTGGAGGCTATGTTGCGTATGTACGTTATGGATCAACAAAGGCGTTGGGAAGAGTTCTTGCCACTGGTAGAGTTTTCATACAACAACAGTTATCAAATCACCATTAAGATGGCGCCTTTAAAGTTTCTTTACGGATGACCGTGTCAGACGCCTTTGAGTTGGGATCAACTTGAGGATAGGGTTCTGGTGGGACCTGAAGCGATCAAATAAATGGAAGATCAAATGAAAACAATAAGACAAAGGATCAAAAAAACACAGTATTGACAGAAGAGTTATGTTGATGCGCACCGTGTCGACCGTATTTACGAGGTTGGAAATTGAGTCTTATTGCATGTGAAACCGCATAAGAGTTCGATCAAGTTTGGAAATGGTGATAAAATATCTCCTAGGTTTGTGGGACCTTTCGATATTGTGGAAAGGAAGGTGCTTGTGGCCTATCGACTAGCCTTTCCTGATTCTTTGAGGCGTATGCACTATGTTTTTCATGTATCTGTCTTGAGACATTATATTAGTGATCCTACACATCTTATTGACATGAGTACCTTGCAGGTATCAGAAAAGGGTTCTCTCACGGCAGAGCCAATCCACATCCTGGACCATTGCATTAGATGGATATGACGTTGAACAGTAGATCAGGTCAAGTCTAGTGGGACAACTATAGTCCGCACCCAATGACCTGGGAGGACGCATATGTTATGCGCCAGTGGTTTGCATTTTTGTTTGATAGATAAACTTATGATACTGTGATACACTTTATTTCGGCACTTATATACAATGAAAATTCAAGAGGAAGTTTAAAAGAAGAGTGGGTGTATGTAACATTCCTCTCTTGCGCATACTAAGAAAATGTATTCTTTGAGGACACTTGCGTGCAAGTGATCCAAGTTATTATATTATTGGTCCTTTTGATAATGATTATGAGATATTATGGATTTGATGATGTGTTATTTTTTTGTATTTACATAGATAGTTGCTATTGACTGGGTTCTCCTAAGTGTGTAGGACTTTGGACATCGAGGATGCAGAGGCATCGATGAAACCCTTGGACTCCAGATCGAGTCAGGGAGTGGAATGTTGGGTTTGAATGTTGTTGATGTGACATATGTACATATGATTAGATGTTATGATGATTGCTTATTATTGCTAACATGATTCGTTGATGGATGCAGGATGATGATGGCTTTCTGACCAGACTCACATGTGGAGTAGAGGGGTCACGCATGACAACTAAAGACTTTGAGAGAGAGGTGTGGGAGGATCCTTGCCACAACTTACTAGCACTCCCGTCATGGCTCGAACTGTAGGTTAACGATTACATAGTTCAAGAAGACCCACGATGTCGTGAAGGAAGACTATGACATTCGCTCACAATGATTCTATGGGGAACGCAATAAGGAAGGGGCCTTATTCCTTAGAGGCCCTTAATATCCCACAAGATCACCTAGCGAAGTATTGAATCCAAGGGTTTGACGTCTACCAAATTCAGTCAAGAGGCGAGTGGCACCCTTGGAGCACGTAGTGCGTCTTGAAGGGCACGTCGTGCAAGGAAAATGGAAAGAGGCGAGTGGCACCCTTGGAGCACATAGTGCATCTTAAAGGGCACGTCGCGCAATGAAAACGGAAGGAGGCAAGTGACACCCTTTGAGCACGTAGTGTGTCCTGAAGGGCACATCGCAATTTTCACTGATAAGTTAATAAACCTAGTTCCTAGAAAACTATGCCTCCTTAGGACCTGGTCGGCCTTAAAATAGATGATGGAATGAGTAAAAAAATTAATAACTAAAAGTTCCCTTAAAAATTGTCGCCCAACCTAGTGAAAATTAAAAACTAGGTCTAAGTAGAACGTGTGGTAAAAAAAAAATTAACATGTAACAAGAAGGGGGGTAAGAAATTCAAACTTATTTATTAAAGTCAAAATTATAATGGAGGATTAAATTTATTAAAGGGGAAAATGGTTGTTTTACCTACACTTGCTAATTTGATTTTTAGTTAAAAAAGAAAAAGGGGGAAACTTAAAAGAAAAAGGAAACTTAAAAGAAAATGAAAACTTAAAGAAAAAGGGAAACATAAAGAAAAATGGAAACTTAAAGAAAAAGATGAAAGTCTAACTTAGTAAAGAATCTAGCATTTGGGACTTTCTAATTATGAACTCAACTAGGAAGTAAGGCGTAAGTCATTTAAGTTTTGTAAGGGAATTTTGGGACACCGATGAGCATTTTTATGAATGCTTTTAGGTGGGTGAAGGAAATAGGAATAATTAATTATTTAATAAAATTGATTTTTTGGTGCAACTAGGAGATCGAGCGACATGTGTACGGGGGAGGTTTTTCAAAATTAATTAATTGAAAAAGGAATTTAATGATAATTTGGGAAACTAATTACTTAAAAAATCTATAAAAAGGATGGAGGAGGAGGAGTATGGATCTCATCTTTTTGCGTAACGTTACGCTGCTGAAATTTTATCTTGACTAAACTTTATCTTGTGGGAGTTGGGATACCCAGCTCGAGAAACGAGTTGTAGCTCGACCTTGCGAGGCAAGTTGGGTGCTATCATTCTCTAGTATTATGGGTGTGGCCCCTTTGCATCTCGGGGGGATTAGGGGGAAGAAGAGTACCCCTAGTGTTGGCTGGGAGGTACCGGTGAGGTCACATCGGTTGGCAAGCGGGAGCTGGACAGAGCGCGCACGAGACAACGACTAGGAGCTTTCACATTTGGCTATGACACACTTGTGTATATTGTATTGAAAGGTAGTTTAAATATTGTTCCTGCGCCTTCAATAATGTACTTATACTGTGTTTAAGTTTATGTTTAATTAGCGTAACACTATCTAGAGATTTCATTTTATCCTTCAACTTTTTTTCTTGATGAGCCCAACATTTTATGATCACAGAACTTAAATTCATCCCAGCCTTATGCTCGTTGTATTTTTGAATTGATTCTCATGGCGAACCCACACTCTGATTGCAATGACTTCTCTGCATTTGTTTTTATTGATTTAATACGATGAAAAATTGTGTTTTTATCGTATGTCCCTTGTCCTTAAGTTATTAGTCTGTGCCTGAGAAGTCGGCCAGGAGCCTAATCATCTATATTCAATTTGGTGTTTAAGACTGAGATTTAAATGCCTTGCTTTCCTGTGCATGGATAATAAATGAAGGATAAATTTTCTCCCAACTATCTATCCCTTACTTATCTCTGTGTTTTTCTCTTATGATTAATCTCTAATCTTTACAGCTTATTTTGAATGAGTATCTCTACATTTTTTATTGATTCATTGTTGAATGATAATCTTTGCGTGATGAACAATAAACCCCAACGTTTTGAGTGGGTAAAATCTCTGTGTTTTTAATGAACCACGATTTACCAACGATTTTCATTGTTGATATATGACTACGTTTTACTTCTAATTTGACTGTGTTTTACATCTAATATATGATAATACATTTAATAGACAATGCTATTGTTGTAGGCAGCGACTTTATTGTTTTTACACAACATTTTAGTTATGGTTTTATATTTCCTTAGTTATGCATTTCTATATCTTAAACACAGTGAAATCCTTGATATACAACGATATCATGGATAGCAGCATCATATTTATTGTATGACAATGATTGTATTAACAACAATAACCATATCCTGGATAACAATATCATATATAATGTATGTCGATGATTGTATGACAGTTAATATTATTGACAACAAGCTTGTATATATGAAAGACAACGACAATGATTGTTGACAAAAAATTGTTGGGCGAATTGCCCAGCAAGGGTAGTGCCCCCGGGCATTTTTCTTGGAGTCTTTGCGCAACATTCATCCCACGAATTTATGGGCGATTTACCCAACCTTTTCACCCAGATTGTTACATAGCGATTTACCTGCATTATCAAAAGAATTATCCATATATTCATTAATAGTTTTATCAACCAACTTAACGATAGATTTATTAATAGACAATAACTTTTTAATATACAACATTACATTTTGTTTACACAACCATTCATCCAATATATATATAGACAACGATTTGATATTCCTTGTTAAAATAAAACGAGTCTATACACAATGTGTTTATCATTAGTATGACTGTGTTTTAGAATTGGTTGTTGTGAATGACAACGTGTTTATAATTTTTTTACATGACAACGTTTTTATAATGGTGTTTATTATTATTTTATATGATAGCGTGTTTATGATTTGTTTATATGACATCATTTTTATAATGGTGTTTATTATAATTTTATATGACATCATGTTTATTATTTGTTTATATGACAACGTTTTTATCATTTGTTGATTATTTACCCAACGATAGTTATGGATCTTATTGATATTTACACAGTGTTATCATATTTAACTCTGCGATATCATATATTTTATAGACATCAATAATAATGTTAGACAACGGTATCATTGTTGATACAAAAAGGGAATTAAAGGAGTTTATAGATTACAAGGTATTGGGATGAATTAAATGGAGTATTTATATACACAACTATTATAATTAATGTGGTTTAATATTGATAAGGCATTTAGGGTCATGCATTTCCCAAGTTTCTCATTATCTTATGCATAAGAGGGTGGATATGTCCATTATCATAATCTAAGGCATGTATGTTTGCGAAGGGTAACGACAGGGTTGGAAGATTTAACTTAGGCTTTTACAAGGAATTATATGTTAGCGAATGGGAATTGTAGTGAGACTTTTGTTAATAAAATCTTATTGTAGAATGGATTCTCGAGGGAATATTCATCGATGGATAATAGAAACCTTTAATTAATGTATGATTGCAATAGAATTTGTTGCGCCAAGAATTTGATGTGATGTATGATTGCTATAGTAGTTAGTTTTCCCTTGAGTCTTGTTGACTTGTCAATTGGGTGCTTGGGTTAGTCTTCATGTATTTTTGACAGTTAATTCAGTCTCCTAGCGCGTTGGATTTTTATTAGGTTATTGGTCCAGATAGGTTATGTTGCGCCTTGGTCACTTTCACACCTATCGCCTTGTGACAACATGATTCTTGATGAGGGGATCATTGCGCGCCCTGACAGATAGATGTGAATGATAACCTGGCTGGAGTATGGTGTTTCCCGATGTGGGCATATTGTTCATTGTAATGGATGTTGGTACTTGGTTTGTAATGCCTTAATGCGTTGGGTTTTGCACGTCATATATTATTCTAGGTAATTGTTGTTCCAATGTCCACTGGAATTGATCAACACCGAAGTGCTCAACCTAGGAGAGATAACGTCATTTTTCCACTACGTTTTGATCTAACAGTTATGTGAGAATCTGGGGGATCTTAGATCAATGGTTAGCATTGACTTCGGCCTTTGGCGCTTTGGGTAATTGTTGGTTTCCCCTGAAGGAAGAACTCCTGGAGTGACATAAATTACTGACATCAGTTATGACTTGGAACTAGTCGAGTGGTTTCCATGTGTCACTTGTTGGCATGTTTTACAGGCAGTGTATGCTTGTCATTGATGGCAAGTACAACAACGATGATGGTTTGAGTACAGGAAGAATGTAAAAGACGGGCACCAGAAGTATTTTGGGAAGACGTTGCAGAGCAAGCTTGATAAGATCAGAAGAGATAGTGCAGAGGATGGTTGACATGCTTTACAGGCAGTATGTGCTTGTCACTGATGGAAAGATCAGAGTATGCAGCGAAGGCAAAACAAGGACAAAGTAAGCTGAGGAGGAGTTAGCACAGAGTCGAACGTAGTGCCTGAGCTCGGGAGGAGAAGCGTCAGCGATCGTTGGATCCCATTTAAATTCCCGAAAGAACGAGGACCGTCAGATCAGATTGTAGACAAGAAGAACGCACAGAAGATGAGGACAGAACTTAGGCGTCAGATCTGAGCATAAGTTCCGACCATCGTTGGATCAGGAAGAACTTGGATGTTCTTTAAAGTGAAAGATCGAAGCGGTGGTCCAACTCCATTTTGGAGTTTTGTCTATCGGGGTTTTATATATCGAGAAATGGAAATGTCAAGTTTCTTTACAACATGAGTCCCGAAATCGCAAAATAATCCTAACCATCGGATCAAGGACTGATCTGAACCATTGATCAGGCACAATGAAGGCTTGTGGAGTTGCGAAGCCTCGATAAAATATTGACCATTGATCCAAGAGGGGCGTGTGGCAGAAGATCAGAGAATGTCAAAGACTCCATTTTGGGGTTTCGTGAATCGCGACTTGGAGAGTCAAGAAACAATACTACAGGAATGCCGAAATCACAAAATGCAAAATCACGAAATGATCTGAGCCGTCAGATCAAGGTTTGATGTGGACCGTTGACCCAACCCCATTTTGGGGTTTCGGATACCCGAAGTTAGAGTGTCAAAACACTTTGCAACAAGAATGTTGAAATCACAATATGATCGGAGCCGTTGATTCAAGATCTTATCTGGACCATCGAATCATAGGACAAGTGGCAAGCGATTGGAATTTCACTGACTTAAAGTCAACAGAGCATGGTGTGGAAACTCGCGAGATGTGAGATTGCAATAAGACCTGGACCGTCGGATCTATGGAGATTTCAACCATCGATCGGACTCAATGAAGTTTATAAACTCGCGAAATATGAAGCGCCTTTTGGCACAGCCTGTGGTCACCGACGATGGTCACGAGAAAGGAAGGAGCTAGTTCAGACAAGCTCCATTTCAGAGTTTCGGGGATCAGCACAGGGAGAGTAACGAAATCTTTACCATGGGGATCCCGAAATACCGAAATGTAAATTGGCGAAATAAACGCAAGATCACATGAAGTTAATCCAACGGTGCAGGGGATTTTGGGCACGATCGAAGGGCTAATGTTGCTCCTCGCAGTCTAACTGTTGGAAACCATTGATGGTCTCTGCCAAAGGATTCGAAGAGACCTCTATGTGATCGCCAGAGGAGCTGAAGGGTTTCCAAGCTTCTTCCAGTGAATGAAGATGATTCTTAGAGGGACTAACAAGTGGATGAGCATTGAAGTTTGTAACTGAAATAGAAAGTATAAGCTCGACTATACCAGAGAAGACGAAGAGGTTCAACTTCCAGAGAGGCTGAGGAATCTCAACATGACATCCAATGATGTTGAACGCATGGGCAAACTGCCAGAGAAGCTGAGAAGTCGTAATGATGATCAAACAGAGCACTCACTATGAAGAGATCCAGAAGCATTGTGCATATTGCATGCACAAGGTGCACAGAAGCTATAAGAACACGACACTGAGAAGTGATGAGGTGTTGTTGCTGAGGTGAAGTAATGCATGTGTGAGGAAGTAAAGAGGTGGTGCAACAAATGAAATAGATAGGAAACAAAAGGTGCATTGAATGGGAATGGCACACAGAGCACAAAAGCAGAAGAACAAAATGGGCAGTAGATGCATGCTGGAAGACAGGGAGGAAGACTGAGTAGAAAAATCTTGTAGAACAGTGATGAGACTGGTAAGTTGTTATTGAACACCCTATCACTATAATTGGTTTCAATATTTCATATTTGTATTCTAGGGTGGTTGGGAGGTGCTAGGGAGGAATGTTCTCCTCAGAGGTTGAAGTGGGTGCTTGAACACAGGGAGTTGCATATTCCTTCTGGTTGCAGCCAGAGAAACCAGGGTGGCAGGGTGGTGTAAGGGAGAACAAGTGTTCTATGTTATACAGGTTGGAGCTTGTGTAACTGGAAGTTGGTGCTTCCATCTAGTTGTTGTTGGGACATTAGGGGAGTTGGTGCTTCCTTCTAGTGGGTGCTAGAGAAACAAGAGAGTCGGTGCTCTCAAACAAGTTGAAGCTTGTAAAACAGAGGTAGCAGCCTCACATTGAGTTGGTGCTCAATTATAGATGATGTACAGAACTTAAAAGACTTCCTATCATTTGGAAGAAGAAGAGGTTTTCTCCCTTTATGGGTTTCCTCGTGAAAAATATGTCTCTGTGTATATCTTATGTGTGACTAATGCTCATTAATTTTATTGTTCATACGCTGTATATTGTTGATGATCACTTAAAGAAAGATTAAGAATGTATTAATAGACTTAAAATTGTTTAAGCACAATAACAACTGATTCACCCCCCCTCTCAGTTGTCTTAGTAATTTCAACAATTGGTATCAGAGCAGGTTCCTTTTATTCAAAGGTAGATATGTAAGCTTAAACATGACAAGTCATGAAGGGACTTCAGCCACTAAGCCCCCTCTGTTTGATGGAACAAATTTTGCCTTCTGCAAGATTAGAATGAGAACATACTTAATGGCCTTGGATGCTGATGTTTGGGATGTAGTAGAGACTGGATATACAAAGCCTGTTGGGCTAGCCTCCAAGGACGATAAGTTAGAGTTTAGTTTTAATGCTAAGGGAATGAATGATATCTTGAATGGACTTGCTAAAGCTGAGTTTGTAAAGGTGATGCATCTTGAAACTGCC
>JZKD02S1673931.1:540594-569731 GCA_000966675.3 Picea glauca | reverse complement strand
AACTGATTGCAAAAGGGATAAGAACAGAAAATAATGTCTATGTGTTAAAAGAAGAAAAAGAAGAATGTCACTTAAGCAAATATGATGAAAGTTGGTTGTGGCATAGGAGACTTGGACACCTAAATGTTGATCATATAATCAAGCTCAGAAACAATGGGGCAGTAAAGGATCTTCCAGAGATATCAAAGCCATACAACTCTATTTCTAAACCCTGCCAGATAGGAAAACTTACTCGCACTCAGTTCAAATATAAAAACTTTCCCTCACCAGAAAAACCTCTCCAGTTAGTATATATGGATTTATGTGGACCATCAAGAAAATAAGGTACAGGAAAAGAAAACTATTTTATGTTGATTATTGATGATTATTCTAGACTAACATGGGTTGCCTTTTTAAAAGAAAAATGTGAATCATTTGAAAAATTCAAAGTGTTTAAGGCTCTGACTCAGAATCAAAGAGGAAAAAGATTAAAGGCAGTAAGGTCTGATAGAGGAGGAGAGTTTAGTTCATGGAATTTCAAAGAGTTCTGTGATAAACATGGGATCAAAAGAGAGTACATAATTCCAAGGACTCCACAACAAAATGGAGTTGTTGAGAGGCAGAATAGATCAGTACAACAAATGGCAAGATCAATGATGAATGAAAAGAACATACCTCAGACTTATTGGGTGGAAGCAATTCATACAGCTGTTCACATCTTTAACAAAGCTCATCTTAGGCCACACAGTGACAAGACCCCTTATGAACTATGGTTTGGAAGCCCTGCTTCAATCAAGCATTTTAAAGTTTTTTGGAGTAAATGTTATATCAAGAACAATGATGAAAATATTGGCAAATATGATGACAGGGCTAATGAAGGTATCTTTTTGGGTTATGCTACAAATATTAAAGGGTACAGATTCTACAATAAGAAACTGCACAAACTAATTGATTGTATAGACATAAAAGTTGATGAAGAAATCCTAGCCAGAAATGCAAGCAGTGTTGAACCAAGAACATAAGATATAGTTGAAGATGAAGATGAACAGGCCCAAGGATCAGAAAAGGAAGAATCTGAATCAGATGAAGATATGAATACTTAGACTAACACAAATCAGCAAAAAGAAGCAAAATCACCTCTCAGAATTATTAGAAAGATTCATCATGAAAATCAGATAATTGGAGATATAAATAAAGGAGTTCAGACAAGAAGGAAATTGATTAAAGACTCAGAACAATCTCATGTTGCCTTTTTATCTATGACTGAACCTAAAATTTTTGAGAAAGCTAGCCAGGATGATAATTGGATCAGAGCAATGAATGAAGAGCTTGATCAGATTGAGAAGAATAATACTTGGGAGCTTGTCCCTAGACCTAAAGATAAAAATGTAATAGGTTCCAAATGGGTGTTCAAGAACAAAATGAATGAAAAAGGACAAGTTGTTAGAAATAAAGCCAGATTGGTCTGTAAAGGGTATGCACAAGTTGAAGTCAGGACTTTGATGAAACCTTTGCACCAGTGGCAAGATTGGAAGCTATCAGAATGCTTCTTTCTTATTCATGTCACAAGAACTTTAAAGTTTATCAGATGGATGTTAAGTCAACATTTCTTAATGGAGATCTAGAGGAAGAAGTATATATGGAGCAACCTGAAGGATTCTCATTGACAGATAATCCTAATAATGTTTGCAAGATGAAGAAGGCCTTATATGAACTGAAACAAGCACCACGAGCTTGGTATTATAGATTGGACAATTTTTTACAAGATAAAGGATTCAAGAAAGATACTGTTGACAACAACCTTTACATTAAGTCTGAAGGTGATAATTTATTAGTTGTTTTGGTTTATGTAGATGATATTATTTTTGGGTGCAATTATGAATCATCTGTCCAGTGATTTGCTAACTCTATGCAAACAGAATTTGAGATGCCCATGATATGAGAACTGTCATATTTTCTTGGCTTACAAGTAAAACAGAGTTTTGTAGGAATTTTTATATCTCAAGAAAAATACTTGAAAGAGATGTTGAAGAAATTTCATATGGAGGACTCCTCTCCTATTAGTACACCCATGGTGGTTGGTTTCAAGCTCAGTAAAGATGACATTTCACTCAATGTTGATCAAAGGACATATCGGTCAATGATAGGCAGTCTTTTGTACATCACAGCATCCCATCCTGATATAATGCAAGTTGTTGGATTGGTAGGTCGTTATCAGTCTGCTCCTAAACAAAGTCATTTGGTAGCTGTCAAAAGGATATTCAAATACTTGAAGGGAACAATGACTTATGGTCTGTGGTATCCCAGAAATCAGAATTTTCAGTTAACTGCTTATTCAGATGCAGATTGGGCAAATTGTGTAGATGAAAGAAAGAGCACCAGTGGAGGTGCCTTCTTCCTGGGAGACTCGTTGGTAGCATGGATTAGTAATAAACAGGGGTCTATTTCCTTATCAACTACAGAAGCAGAGTACATTGTTGCTGCTACTTGTTGTACTCAGATCTTGTGGATGATTCAAACTCTTGCAGATTTGAAGGTAAACTATACTGATCTGATTACAATTCACTGTGATAACACTAGTGCCATTAGTGTCTCCAAGAATCCTGTTCTTCATTCCAAGACTAAGAATATCCCAATAAAATACCATTTTTTCAGAGAACAAGTCACAAACAGAGTTGTTCAGTTGAATTATATCCCTTCCACAGAACAGATAGCAGACATCTTTACTAAACCCCTAGCCAAGACACCATTTGATTATCTCCAACAGAAGCTGGGTGTCATCCCATATGACATCTAAGCAAGTTCATCCTGTTAGGGGGAGTTTTGTATTGATTGATTGAATATATGATACCTCCTAAAAATACTACAACAACTCAAGGGAAGCATGTTCTCTTTGACATTGATGTCAAAGGGGGAGAAAAGAATCTGGGTGCCTTTGTTGCCATCAATGTCAAAGGGGGAGATTGTTGGCATGTTTTACAAGTAGCGTATGCTTGTCATTGATGGAAAGTACAACAATGATGATGGTTTGAATACAGGAAGAATGTAATAGACGGACACCAAAAGTATTTTCAGAAGACGCTACAGACCAAGCTCGATAAGATCAGAAGAGATAGTGTAGAGGATGATTGGCATGCTTTACATGCAGTATGTGTTTGTCACTGATGGCAAGATCAGAGTATGTAGCGAAGGAAAAACAAGGACAAAGTAAGCTGAGGAGGAATTAGCACAGAGTCGAACACAGTGCCTAAGCTCGGGAGGAGAAGCATCAATGATCGTTGGATCCCATTTAAATTCCCGAAAGGAGGAGGATCGTCATATCAGATTGTAGACAAGAAGAATGCACAGAAGAGGAGGACAGAACGTAGGCATCAGATCTGAGCATAAGTTCCGACCATTGTTGGATCAGGAAGAACCTGCATGTTCTTTAAAGTGAAAGATCGAAGCGGTGGTCCAACTCCATTTCGGAGTTTTGGCTATCGAGATTTCAGATATCGGGAGATGGAAATGTCAAGGTTCTTTACAACATGAGTCCCGAAATCGCAAAATAATCCTAACCATCGGATCAAGGACTGATCTGAACCATTGATCAGACACAATGAAGGCTCGTGGAGTTGCGAAGCCTTGATAAAATCTTGAATGTTGATCCAAGAGGGACGCGTGGCAGAAGATCAGAGTATGTTAAAGACTCCATTTCAGGGTTTCATGAATCGCGACTTGGAGAGTCAAGAAACAATACTACAGGAACGCCGAAATCGCGAAATGTGAAATTGTGAAATGATCTGAGCCGTCAGATCAATGTTTGATGTGGACCGTTGATCCAACCCCATTTCAGGGTTTCAGATACCTGAAGTTGGAGTGTCGAAACACTTTGCAACAAGAATGCCGAAATCGCGATATGATCGGAGCCGTTGATTCAAGATCTGATCTGGACCGTCGAATCATAGGACAAGTGGCAAGCGATTGGCATTTTGCTAACTTGAAGTCAACAGAGCATGGTGTGGAAACTCGCAAGATGCGAGATCACGATAAAACCTGGACCGTCGAATCTATGGAGATTTCAACCATCGATCAGACTCAATGAAGTTTATAAACTTGCGAAATATGAAGTGCCTTTTGGCATAGCCTGTGGTCACCGTCGGTGGTCACGAGAAAGGAAGGAGCTAGTTCAGACAAGCTCCATTTCGGAGTTTTGGGGATCGGGACATGGAGAGTAACGAAATCTTTACCACGGGGATCCCAAAATACCGAAATGTGAAATGGAGAAATAAACGCAAGATCACATGAAGTCAATCCAACGGTGCAGGGGATTTTGGGCATGATCGGAGGGCTAATGTTGCTCCTCACAGTCTAACTGTTGGAAACCATTGATGATCTCTGCCAAAGGATTCGAAGAGACCTCTGTGTGATCGCCAGAGGAGCTGAAGGGTCTCCAAGCTTCTTCCAGTGAATGAAGACGATTCTTAGAGGGACTGACAAGTGGATGAGCGTTGAAGTTTGTAACTGAAACATAAAGTATAAGCTCGACTTTGCCAGATAAGACGAAGAGTCTCGACTGCCAGAGAGGTTGAGGAATCTCAGCATGACATCCAGTGATGTTGAACACGTGGGAAAACTGCCATAGAAGCTGATAAGTCGTAATGATGATCAGACAGAGCACTCACTATGAAGAGATGTAGAAGCATTGCACATATTGCATGCACAAGGTGCACAGAAGCTATAAGAACATGACACAGAGAAGTGATGAGGTGTTATTGTTGAGGTGAAGTAATGCATGTGTGAGGAAGTAAAGAGGTGGTGCAGCAGCTGAAATGGATAGAAAACAAAAGGTGCATTGAATGGGAATGGCACACAGAGCACAAAAGCAGAAGAACAAAATGGGCAGCGGATGCATGCTAGAAGACAGGGAGGAAGACTGAGTAGCAAAATCTTGTAGAACAGTGATGAAACTGGTAAGCTGTTATTGAACACCCTATCACTGTAATTGGTTTCAGTATTTCATATTTATATTCTAGGGTGGTTGGGAGGTGCTAGGGAGGAATGTTCTCCTCAGAGGTTCAAGTGGGTGCTTGAACACAGGGAGTTGCAACTTCCTTCTGGTTGCAACCAGAGAAACTAGGGTGGTGCAAGGGAGAACAAGTGTTCTCTGTTATACAGGTTGGAGCTTGTGTAACTGGAAGTTGGTGCTTCCATCCAGTTGGTGTTGGAACATTAGGGGAGTTGGTGCTTCCTTCTAGTGGGTGCTAGAGAAACAAGAGATTCGGTGCTCTCAAACAAGTTGAAGCTTGTAAAACAGAGGTAGCATCCTCACATTGAGTTGGTGCTCAATTATAGATGATGTACATAACTTAAAAGACTGCCTATCATTTCGAAGAAGAAGAGGTTTTCTCCCTTTATGGGTTTCCTCGTGAAAAATCTGTCTCTGTGTATATCTTATGTGTGACTGATGCTCATTAATTTTATTGTCCATACGTTGTATATTGTTGATGATCACTTGAAGAAAGATTAAGAATGTATTAATAGACTTAAAATTGTTTAAGTACAATAACAATTGATTCACCCCCCCTCTCAATTGTCTTAGTAATTTCAACATCACTTAGATTTGAGGTTTTCGTGTACCTAAAATGTTAACTAGACCTTGATTCTTGTCACCATTTTATTACACCACGTGTCCTTGCTGACATGGTATTTCTGACGTGGATCTCCTGATGTGGCACATGTCGTCCTCCTAGTCATAGGTTGATATGTATCAATGATCCAATGACTGTGATCAACTCTTAGATCAACGATCAAGATTTATTTCAGCCTTCGGGATTTTGGGTTATTCATTCCCAATTCTCAATTCTCCTAAAGTGAGATTCCTTGAATAAACCTCGAGCAAGTTGACTTCATCTAACGATCCATCTTTGACACGAAAGGATTAACACGATCCAATGCTTGTCGGGATTTAAGCTATTAGGGATATCATGAATCCTTGATCCAATGACTGTGATCAGTTCTAGATCAATGGTCTAGATACATCTCGTCCTTCGGGAGTTTTTGTTATTCGTTCCCAATTCTCAATTCTCCAAAGTGAGATTATCGAAATAAACCTCGAGCAACTGGACTTCATCTAATGATCCATCTTTGATGCGAGAATCTTAACACGATTTAAGGATTGTTGAGATTTAGGCTATTAGGGATTTCATGAATCCTTGATCCAACAGTTTTGATCAGTTCTAGATCAATGGTCTAGATTCATTTTGGCCTTCAGGACTTTGGGTTATTCATTCCCAATTCTCAATTCTCCTGAAGTGAGACTCCCCGATTAAACCTCGACCAAGTTGAATTCATCTAACGGTCCTAGTTTTTCCCTAAATCTACATCAGTGGGCAAGATTCTCCCTTGATTCTTGTGTAGTTTTACTGTGGGGATTTCAATCCTAATCGCATTTCTACAGTGCACTTTCCCTTCTGAGATTTTTGGTAGATTCCTCTGCATGTTGTTCATAACAACTCATCATCCCTGCAATGTGCTTTCCCTTCTGAGATTTTTGGTTTTGTACTTGGATTATAAATGGTCAAGATCATTGATCTATTGAGAATTTGATCCCAATGGTGTTTCTGAATTGCTCTGATCTTGTGAAATCTAATACACTGCCTCTCCTGACCTTTAGGTAGATTCATCTGCATGTTGTTCATAACAACTCATCATCACATCATAATGACATCGACTATTGACATCAATGAAAACACATCAATGAAAATATGTCCAACAATGATAATGGCGAAGGTATGTGAGTCATCCTTGCTATGGACAGAGGACAAAAGAGGCATGGTTTGAAATTCCATGTGGCGATATGGTGCTCCTCGAAATGCAGACCCATCAGATCGCATAATAAATTCATTTAATACCACGATACATATGATGCGATTTTTTTTTTTTGTGATTCAATGGATTCATCACATCATGGTTTGAATTCATCGTTAAAACCACATTATCCATTGTTAAATTTTATAATTCCACGATCTTAGGTATAGTCATAGGTTCAAAGCTTTTGTATGATATTCCATGGGTTTTCTATAGCGCACTTGTTATAAGTGGGGTTTTAATATATGCAATGTTAATCAATCTTAAATGAGATTTAAGTAATTGAATGGTATACAAGGTAGTATGAGCTTGTATGAAGAACTAATATTCTAACAAGGTTAAAACATATTCTACAAATCACACCATCCTTCTATTAATAATATGAACAAAACCATGGTTAAAAATCCCCATTATCATTAATCATGAAATCTTTAAAACTTGACTCATTCAAAAGAAAACTAGGTGTTTACCATCCATGGAAATTTTGTAGCTAACATTAAACACTCAATTTGGAATATATACATAACCATGAAGTAAAAATATAGAATGTGATGAGCCATAAGAATTTATTACTTATCCCTGTAAATGAAACAATATCCCAAATCATATAGAAAATAATAAAATCCATATAAAATGATATGACATTAGGATGATTTTAGAAAACAAATCCTCTTGAATTTCATGTTCAAAATCATGAAATTCAAGAAGTTGAATATTCATTCAACTCATGCGAAATATCAATCATGAATTTTTTTCAATACTAATACTTGATATTCGTAAAAGATCATCATAAAAAACATATTTAAATAGTCAAATAAAGCAAATTCTAAGGGTTCCGCATAAAAAACAAATCTAAGTAAAATAAACTTTTAGATGAAAGTACTTGTATGCCTAATTCTAGGACAGTGAATCCAAAAATAGGGAATTTTAATTAAGTTTTAATTGAATCTCTACTATTGGACAGTAAAAATAGCTATGAGGCTTTAAGGATTAGTATGCATCTGTTTAAAAAATTTCTCTTTACCTGACATTGCTTCGCTGCAAGCAAGCCTGTTCAGTACCTCGACGAAGTTGTCTTGCTACCATTTATGAATTTACCCATTTCCAACGAGCCTATTCAGTACCTCAACAGGTTTGCACGCACTTCCCACACATATGTTTTTTCAAACTCTCTCATGCCACCCTTTTGATAAATATCTTTGAAGAATTTATTTCATAAATTAGGTGAAGAGAGCAGGGTGGTACAAGAAAATTTTTACTTGAATAATTTGATGCGATAAGTAGAGTTTGAGCCCACTAGTTTCTCTTCAACTACCAAAGTAGAGGATTTTAATTGTGGAGGGGATGGGATGGATTCAAATTAAAGAATGACGCCAAATATTTCCTTTTTAAATATAAGCTTATAGTTCTTGAAACATGTCATAATGTTCCCCATGGGTAACAGATAATGTACAAGAAAAGTGAAAACTCAATATGGATGACCTTTAGATAAATGAAATCCTATAAAAGGATAGAGTAAATATTTTCCCATCTAGACCAACTGGTATTGCGTAGGAAAAATTCCCCCATATAAATTTTGGGAATATCACAAAATCCGATCAAAAGAAAAAAAAATCAAAAATCAAAAATCTTCAATCATTGCAATCAGAGAAAGAAAATGCAAGCCTAAAGGAAAACATAAATGAAAAGCCAAAGATTGAAATAAAACTTCAACCTGACAACTTATAAAATTATATCTCAACAAAAGAATGAATATGAGGAAAGCATGAGTGTTTTCTTAAGTTGAGATTTTGATTAATTATGTTTTTCCAAGTTAAAGCTAATTGGGTTTTTTTATTTAAACAAAAATCCTAAGAATAGGGAGCAAACATGAATAAGATGTAAAGTTGCATCAACTGTTCATTCTCCTCCAAATATCTTGTTTTCAAAATTAAGTCTTTTAAAATCAAAGAGAAAGATATTAAATGAAAATAATGTAAGATAGAGAAACTCCCTGATGTGAATTATTTTCCATTAATCTTCAACACCACTGCTTGAGAACAAGGAAAGTGAATTCCAAAACCAAAAACCTTGAAGACCTGCAAACAACAAAGCTTAGATAAGAAAATACTAAAATAAGTCTGAAGCTAAAAACATAAAGAAAATAGTAAAGGATAAGAATAGGTATATGAAACTTACGTTAAATAAGTAACCTCTACTTATTATAAATAAAAAGAATGAATAATTTCCATATTTAATTAAGTTCATATTCGCCCAAGATCATCATTTTATTGAATTTGAACTAAAAATAAAACAAAACTATGCTAAACTAAACATGCTCCTACTCTAACTTTGTGAGGGAAATATGACTAAGTATAGTCAAATTTCCAGTGGAGCCATTCAAGTTATTTGATACCTGTAAACATATGTACAAGAGGAATTAATAACCAAAACTTAATGAACAGTAAACAATTAGAAGATTTTTTTTTATGTACATTTACTTCTAATAGAGAGAAAATAATAAATTTATCAACGGGGAATCTATTTTGAAATGTATTTTCCAACCAAGATTCAATTCCTTCATGAAAATGATGGTGGAATTGTTGAAATGGAATCATGATTGGAAAAGTAATCTACTGAACTTGTTGAGAAAAAATAGTATTATTTACAATACGAAAAGAATTTACATTACTATTTACAAGAATATCAACAGAAACCAAGGACTTATTTGCAAGAGTTTCCTTTTTACAAGTATCTACCCCTATAGTGTAATCAATGTGAGAATTGGCATCTACTTTTAAAAAATGTTCAAAATTACGACAAGGAAATGGGTCTTGAGTGATAACCTTAGAATCGTAGATAGGCATGACATTTAGTTCTTTAAAATTAAAATCATTATGTGAAGACTCAAGATGAGAATCAGTTGAAATATGATCAGTAAAAGGATATTCTACATATTTGAATTTGGATTGATCATGAGGGTTGACAATACATGGACTTGACATAACCATCATCTGGGGATGAAGTTCCTTACTATCCCCAACCTCTATATCACTATCAAAAATTATTTCACAATCACTACTTTGACTATTTTCCTTTAGATCAGAGCCAGAAACACAAGATGATGAACATGTATGAAAATTATCGGAAAAATGATCATTTAATGACTCATTACTTTGATAATCCTGATTAAAAGATACAAAATCTGTTTGACTTATGACGGTTCTTTTGTTTTGTAAAATTTCATTTAAATGAAGAGGAACACTTAGATGATTATCAAACAAATTTTTGTCAGCAAACATATTAGGGTATAATGAAAAAAGACTATTGGAACAAATAAAACTAAATGTCTCTTTGTTCTTGGAATGATCATTATCGTTAGAAACTTGTTCTCGAATTTATAAGACCATTTCTTTATTATTCTCCTCAGAATGGATATCACTTTTAGGTAGGGGATTGACTTGATTGAACAAAGATTTCCCTACTTGAAAATGAGAATGAAGATGTTCTAATATGTGGAGATGAGAAGTATTAATTATGATATCAAGAATTTCAGTTGAATTACTTCTAATGAGACAACTATCAACATCATGGCAACAATCTAATTCAAGAATTATATTAGGACTTAAAGCATTTTCAGGATGAGTTAAAATTTCATTGGATGAATTTATGTTTTCCTGAAATAGTTACTCAATAATTTTTGAATTGACTATTACAATAGGATCATCCATATCATAGGAAATAACTCGTTCATCAACAATAGAAAATATACTAAGAAAAATTACTCTGGTTCATTATGATTAGTACAAGAAAGTGAAAGAATATATATAAACCAACCTATTAATTCAAACTGTGAAGGAAAATCATCAAATTTAAATTGAAAGCAAATTAATTTGAATCTGAGAATAAAATCTCCATATGACTCACCTTCAATTCTTCGCAAGTTCTCAAGTTCGAGGAAAACATGATCACAATCATAATCTTGAAATCTATTCAAGTACATTCCAGCAAACATGTTCCAGCTATCCACATAAGAAATTGACAATGATCTACACCAATATTTGGCTTGGCATGTTAAGGTGGGAGTGAAAATATGTACATAACACCATAATCAATATCAAAAAATTTACAATTCAAAATAAATAGATTAACATGATGAAATGAAAAAGAATTAGACTCACCACTGAACTTTACCTTTGACAAGTGCTTAAATACCTTTTTTGGAGTGCTTGATGCACAACCAAATATACAACTTCATATGGGAATTTTAGAATCCATTGAATACAAATAAACGAATTAAAACAAAAAGCTTCCAAAAAGAATCAACTTGTCATGAACACTCGTCGGTGGCCCTCCTTCTAGCGCCAAAAATGTTGATGGAAAAAAAATGACCATATTCAACACCATAGGGAGATCACTCGGTCAGGGGTCCAATTAGACCCTTATCCGTTGAAATGGTGATTCTGACTAGTTCTATGGGTATCCAGTTACCCTTTTCCTAAGACTAGCCTAAACTAAAGTTAGTCTAAATAACCTTTTCTATATATACAAAGATATATACAATATTATATCTGTTAAGATTTCTTGTTTCTAGCTTTTAGCAATAGACAAAAGAAAATGAATTACCTTCTTGCAGTTGCTTGAAGAATGCAATCCTTTATTGAAATAAGGGCTCAATGAAGCCCCACTTGGATATGCTCCTACGAAAGCAGACTTAAAGAAATGAAATTACTCCAAATGCAAATATACTCTAAGATGCAAGAAACAAAAAGGAAATTCTATCTTAATCAAGAGAAGGACAACCTTACCCCTAATCAAGAGAAAAATGTCTAAAAGGGAGATATGACTGATATTGAATTTGAGATTAGGATTCATTCACAAACCATAGAATTAGTTCATATGATTTACGAACTTTGAAAGGAAATATGCCACTGAATAATTTCAATAAATATTTATTAAAGAAATCACAACATATACTCAAACTCAATTATATAACATGAATCCAATATAATATTTACATTGAACTAAAGAAACAATTCATTTAATTCAATATAACATAATACAAGACAAGATTATGGTAAATTAATAAATAGTTATCAATTATCATCATCAAGTCTCCATGAACTCAAAATCAATTCTGATTTAAATATTTTTAGGTTCTACAAAGATAGATTTACATGATTTTGAATAGTATAAAGCAACTGAGATTAAAAACAATGTTACAATCAATTATTAATACACTAATTCGTAACAAAATTTGAATCAAAACTGAATAAATAAAATAAAATAATAACAAGTTAACAATTCTTATAGTAGTGCATAGAAATGAAACCTACTATTATATTAGAATAACTCTATCGTTTACATAGTCCTCCACAACAATAAAATACTACCATACAACAGTCTAATGCATCCTTTATCTTACTGCATAATTCTCCCTTTAGTTACAGATTTGGAAACCCCCCTCCTATGTTTTCTTCTTCTTATAAGAAAAATAGTCCAAAAATTTCTAACAACTTTCATTAATTACAAGATACAATATCTCCTCCAAATCTGGAATAGAACATTCTTAAAAAAGTCTTCTTTCTGAAATCCCACATTACAACAAAACCATTTTCTAAAATAAGGAAAAGATTTCATTTAAAAAAATATATTGTTCCTCATCATAAGCCTAATCTTAATAATTCGAGTTGGTAATTATTCCATTATTTATGGTCGAAATTAGATGTTGTCCACCTGTAAAAATAAAATAAAATGATTTAAAAATAATAAAATAGTAATCAAAATACAAAAACAAAGAGGCTACAAAATTTTAAATTCTGTAGTTGCTTTTATTAAAAAGTAAAATAAAAATAAAAATGATAATATTTTACTTGGTAATCAAAATATTAATTAAAAGTTTGAATATCAAGAAGCAGAACTGGTGAAATATGAGTTGATAAATGTATGAACACACTTTTCACTTTTTATCTATTCTTCATCTCAGCTCAATTAATTTCTTCTCATAATTCACAATTAATGACTCATTTAGTGTTCTGAGATGCTCATTTTCAAGTTTCAAATCAATCATGTTTGACTATAACACAAGTACAATACCATAATATTTAGCTTTCCAGAATGATTCTTCAATTTTAGGGTCAATTCTGGATTTTTTTTCTCTAATAGTTTCTCCACTGTAAGTGATGATTGGTCTTTTTTAGCAGTGATTTCCTCAGCAACCTCAGGTTCCTCATCCTCAAGGATGATAGAAGAGTGAGCATTAAAAGTTTCCTTAGATTTATTTTTGATGATCCTTGAAAGTTTTCTTTCTTGTCTTTTATTTATAAAATCGATTGAAGTGTTCAGATCATCATATGGATTTTTGACAGAGGGTTTAACATTTCTATTTGACCCTAATACAGGTATTGTAACTATTGTTTAATCAGAAGGATAAAATGAAACCTTGTGACCGTCTGAAGCATTTGTAGGTAATTCCAAAGTGAATTGTTGGCTCATGCTACGTGTAACAATAAGGGATATTTTCTTTGAATTTTGAAACCTGTGAGAGATCAACTTCATTTTCCCCAATTGAAAAGATAGACTTAGGCCCTAAATTGGCATTTTCACCCTTGAAAATTTGATTCTGGGGTTTCACTAAAATTATTTCTTGAAATAAAAACATCCAAAGGTATTTAACTTGGCTAAGACGATATTAATTATTAACAATGCATTCAATTTCCTTTTAACTAGGTATACACACATACCTCTGGAGCCATATTTAACTCGAGGAGAGGAAATGAACTCAGACCAGGGTATGTCAGCTCTGACCATTTCCGTTTTCGACCAGCGCTCACCCTTGGTTGGCAAACTTGAATATTTGGAGATGACATTTTCATCAATCTGTAGCTCCACATCTCTGATCCTAACATACTTTCCCTCAAAACTAAAAGAAAATGCTCTAGTAACCTTCGTATTGTGTCCAGGAAAACTCAGGAGAAACTTAAACCACCCATCATGTTGAAGCATCGAATGGTGATCTTTGTAAGCCTCAACAAACTATGGTCTGGCAGGCTCGCGCCTTGCAATCATCCTCATGATGGTATAACTCACAAAACCCAATGAAAAGCGATGAAAATGATGAGATGCAGAGGTATGAGAAAACCCTCATTCACAACTAAGGTAGCAAAAAGAAACGAGCTCTACACTACTGCAAAATGAAACGACTTGGATCCCAAACCTCCAGATGATTGTTTCGACGCAAATACTTTCCTATCTGTGCATTGATTGTCACACTAACATCATGATAATGGTGAAGGTATGGGAGTTGTCCTTGCTCAGGACATCGTAAAAAAGAGGGATGGTTCAAAATTCCATGTGGTGATATGGTGCTCCTCGAAATACACACCCATCAGATCGCATGGTTAATTCATTTAAGACCACGATACATATGATGCACTTTTTTTGTGTGTCATTCAATGGATTCATCGCATCATTTTTTGAATTCATCATTAAAACCACATTAACCATGTTATTTTTGTTAATTCCATGAGCTTAGGTATAGTTATAGGTTCAACTCTTTTGTATGATATTCCATAGGTTTTCTACAGTGCACTTGTTATAAGTGGGGTTTAATATAGGTAATGTTCATCAATCTTAAATGAGAGTTAAGTAATTGAATGGTATACAAAGTAGTATGATCTTGAATGAAGAACTAATATGCTAACAAGGTTAAAACATATTCTGCAATTCACACCAACCTTTTATTAATAATATGAACAAAATCATAGTTAAAAGTCCTCATTATCATTAATCATGAAAGATTTAAAACTTGACTCATTCAAAAGAAAACTAGGTGTTTACCAGCCATGGAAATTTTGTAGTTAACATTAAACACTCAATTTGGAATATATACATAACCATGAAGTAAAAATCTAGAATATGATGAGCCATAAGAATTTAGAACTTATCCCTGTGAATGAAACAATAGCCCAAATTATATAGAAAATAATAAAATCCATTTAAAATGACATGACATTAAGATGATTTTCCAAAACAAATCCTCTTGAATTTCATGTTCAAAATCATGAAATTCAAGAAGTTGAATATTCAGTCAACTCATGCGAAAGATCAATCATGAAAAGGTTTCAATACTAAGAATTGATATTCGTAAAAGATCATCATAAAAAACACATTTACATAGTCAACTAAAGAAAAAATTTAATCATTTCAAAAACTAAGGGGCCCAAATTTTCTTATTAATCATTAAATGCAAATTTGGGAGGGTTGTTGAACACGAAAACACTAACCAAAAAAACCATTCAGATGCCAACCCTTCCTGTATCACCTGCATGGAAGTGAAGTCTCACTCGAGGTATCTACTAGGACTGTAGGGACCGAGTTTCTATAGGGATGAGGGGATATGAGGTCCGCAACATGTTCATTGATACTTATATACCCTGTGCATACTATTATGTGTCTCTTATCCCTTGATTAATTGGTAAAATCAATTATACAACACCATTCTAACGCAGATTGCAACATAGACCATTTACTGGAACATTCATAGTTAATGCTCAACACTCCTATAAAAAATAGAGCTAGATCTAATCATGCATAAATAGAACATCCATGAACAATCACATAAAAAGACACATTCAGATACAAAATTTAACTTGGTTCACCCAATCCTTGGGCTACATCCACAACGATTGGCTTCTTTATTATTCTTCATGCAATTCATCTCAGTCTTGCGCACTGCGATACAATAGATGCATCATGATATCACTCCCCATCCTTCCTAGCCGCTTTGTAGTGAAATCCTCTCTCTGTAAAATATCCCGTAAATCTTCAAACATAGACTCTCTTGCATTTCTAGTCTATTCTCTCAACATAAATAATAACCTAATTTTCCCAACCCATTACATATTTACACACAAAATTTTGGGCTCAAAACCCTACTAGCTTATTTAAAACCCTATGAAAACTCATTATGACTCACTACAACTCATGACATCACATAGTGTGTGTGTGATTTTCCCACCTTCATGCGTGCATGTTGTGTTTCCTTTCTTTTCGCCTGCATGCTACTTTTCATGTTTTATATCCTTGCTTTATCTTCTTATGCACCGCCAAATTCTCTTTTACTACACACTTTGATATTGAATGCACCTTTTCTGCGCACTATGATCCTCAATGCGCCTTTACTATGCAGTCCACAACCCTTAGGATATTTCTCAAAATTACATCCAAAATTTATGTCGAACATAGCTACTTGGTAGGCTAGCTTGAGTGGTTGAGTGCTTTGAGCTTCATCCAATACTTCTCACAGTCAATCCCCTAGGTTATCTACCTATGTTGTGTGCCTCACTTGATGTCTTGACCAATTCATGCATCATACTCAACACCGACAAGTTTACACTAGGTTTTATCAATGAAATGTAGAGAATCACCTAGGGTTTCCTCGTGATACTTTCCTTGGACACACACACACACACACACACACACACATTTCCCAAGAGATTCATTCAACTAGTCATCACCAATGTTGTTGGGTGTTTGGCTAGTTCCATGCCTGAAATGATTTGATTTAAATCCTCATGGGTTAGACACACTAGTCTATGCCAACAAGTTTACAATGGATGTTATCTAGAAATATTGGTGTCATCGTGCAGATTGTAGGTTGGGAAAATCCTAACCCAATATACAAAGGTGGGAAAACTATGGGAATGCCTACCCACTATCACCTTAGATAGGTACTCCCCTCGCTTTAGTGAAGGATAAATCCTACACAAGGGGGGAATCTTGGTGACCCTAGGGGGATTGAGACAGAGAATGAAGAGATAATGAGAGGAACCCCTTAGGTCAATGATGTAAGAAGGATGGGAGCTTGGAAATGAGTCTTGTGGATGGAAAATGGTTTCCAAATACTTGAGTACCTACACCAAAGTGTAAAACTTGCCTGCGACAAGACAAATAACAAAGATACAAGCTTAATAATCAAGTGGACAAGAAAGAGAAGCTTGATGTACAATATTGCAGCAGTAAACAAGAATATATATCAACAATAATAAGATCTTGTTACTGATAAATTAACCATCAAAATTATCAAATAGTTATTAGACAATGAAGCACTAAACAAGTAGATAATGTTCCAATACTTTAGCACACACTTTGATGATAAAAACGAGTTGTTAGATAGTGTTTTCAGAGAATTATAGTAACATCCAAGTGGCTATAGCAAATATTTTATATAGCATCAAATTTCAACCATAAAAAAGAGTAAGTAAACCATCAAAAAATTAGCTAATAGGAAGTAGAACGATAATAGTGGTTTATAAGCAAATTTTCACGGTTCATAAGAAAGTTAAAGTAAAAGATTAAGTGTGTTTTGTTTCATCCCTAATGGTTGTATATTTTATTTGATTATAACTAGAGAACTACTAGGCCAATCAAGATGCCTTAGTGGCTTGAGCAAGCTTGAGACACTAAGAAAAGATTCCAACTTAAACAAATTTGATGTCTCAAAATCACGTGTACCAATGCAAGAAATTTATTTCTCCAGTGCAAAATTAGGTTAGTGCCTTTCCAAATGAGTTACAAAGTCTTCTTATATTAGGTTAGGTCTACCACTTCTCTAGGGGTGTAATCCCTTTTACTCCCTAGAGAAAGTATCCCTAACAAGGTAGATCTAGGAGGGTGTAAGCCCTTTTACTCCTCATAGCAACCTTCACAATGGTTTATTCAATAAAAAATAATGATAAACTTGGTGGAGGATGTATTCCATTATAATCCTCCAAGGATCTATCCAAGAAAAACCATGAAACAAGCAAGAAGACCTAACAATATGCATATTTTTCTTACCAATTCCAAAAGAAATGCAAGATAAACCCTTATTCACCAAGAAAATTTCATCACCATAAAAAATGAATAGCCCCCAAGAGATAGTGCACCACTTAGCTCCACAAGACAAGTATAAAACATATAATAAGAGAGAAAAAAGATGAAATTTTCCCAAGAGGGGCAAAAATTTCAGCCAAGTAGCTCTTCTCACATGAGAGAGTTATGTTTTAAAATGAAATGAATTTCATCCTTATTTATACAAAACCTCTAAGAAGTGTTTTTCCAAATTTATTTAGGGTAAACCAAAAAATAAGGGGGGCATCCCCTTTATCTTGCCCCTTTACAAAGTAATTCTATTTTAACTCTATTTTTTCACAAAAAGAAACCCTAAGCGTGATGTCAACCCATTCTAGGGTGACATCTTGGCATATTTAGCAAGTCATTGAAGTTGAATATGAAGTACTTGGGCCTCCAAAGGCCTTGTCTCCATGTTCCAAGTGATTCTCTTCATCAAAACATGCCAATCCTCCAACAATTCGTCATCATCACCGCCAAACCCTATCCCTAGTCAAGACGTCAAGGCACAAAATGTAACGTTTTATCCTCCAAAGGCAATTTGTTGGGATATATATGGCTAGGTGTCAACTCCAAGGTCTCCTCCCTTACCTCCAAAAGAAAAGTCTAGCCTCTTTCTTTTCTCCAAAGTATGGGTCATGGCATCTAGCCTATGGGATTTCTGCCCCAATGAAGGCCCAAGTTGTGTGTGTTCCTCCCAAACATCCATCAAAAAATGTCCTGCAAAGACAAATGAGTGCGCCCTCCAAGGGTCTCAATTCAAATGTATCATGGAAATTAAAATCGCATTTAATACAAGAGCCACCTAAACATGTGCATCAAAACTACCTCATCAAATTAAACAATTGCTCAAAGACCCTATGAAATTTTCCAAGTTTAGGTATGCGAGGGTTTTGAAGGTGACCTATTAGGTGAGTCATTCCTCAAGTCAAGGGTGTTTCCCAAGTGGACCCTCTCTAATTCATGTGAAGAATATGAAGTGGATGGGGTAAGAATTTAGGGAATGGGGTTCATGATATACAAGGGTTTGTATTGTCTCATTTATGGGTGCCTTTGTAGAGGGTGTGTTGCACCTTCATTTTCAATGCATCATTTTTCCAAGCCCATTTATTTTCCATTAATTTATTTATGTTGAGAACAAATGGGTACTCCAAATGGGTAACATAAAACTTGGAGGAAGTACTACAATGTCACTTGAATCCGAAGGTACACAGAATGCCATGTGGGTAAAGCAAAGGGTATAATGCACTTGTGTAGATCTCTCAACAAGTGGGTCATTTATATATGCGAAATTGTGTCTTACAAGTATTTGATTTTTTAGGAGAAACATTTCATCGTTTTCAAGACCTCTTTGGGTGAGCATATGGAAGGTTTTAGTTTTGGATTTTATCTTTTTCTAGCAACATTCCCTCTAGGCCTTCAACCCCTTCTTCCCATGAAATGAGGTAAAATCCCTTCTTGGGTCAGTACACCCAAAAATCCCAAAAGATAAGGAGGTGAAAAGGATGAAGTGTGAAAAATGACAAGTATGATCGGGAATGCCATGTTGACTCATCAAGGGGACCTCCTAGTAGAAAATCCATCGCCAAGGGTGACCACTTACTACAGCACAATTGCAACCACTAAGGTGAAACAGGGAAAAGAGCATAATTTCCAAGAAAACGTTCTATAATCAAAAGAAGCTTTAAATGAAACATACTCAAATCCCTCAAGTATTAAAGTGACACTTACCGCAATACCTAACTTGTACCTCATGGATAAAGACCATTGTCTTCCAAAATCAAGATGATGTGGTGAATGCCATCATGATGAACCAAGGATGCGTGGTGGTTAAGTGGGCCTCTGTCTGTTCATGTGGACGTTGTCAATCATCTATTTCTCGGTACTCCATGTATACAACCCGAGGGCCTCGAGACATCATCTCCTTAGTTATCCATAGAAATTGGGGATAACATCTAGCTCCTACTTAGGGACATGTACTCTCCGAAGAGTGCAAGAGAACCTCAACATCTCCTGGTTAGACTTGTGCCTACACTGAACCATCAAAACTTAAAATCTAGGGTGAATCATTCACCCTTTATTCATATAATCAAAAATCAAAATTTCAAAATTAACAACTAATCTAGAAAATATTTTTATTTTTATTTTTCATATAATATGATGAAAGCGAAAATATGTAAACCAATAATGCAAGTAGAGAAAAATGAAATGAAACTAAACTACCATGAACAATCAATATGGAAGTGCAAGAAAGAAATATGACCTACCTACTTACTTAGGGTTTGAGCCTTGAAGAAGTCAACCACCTTGAATATGGGGTCAGAGAAAAGACCCATCTACTGGAAGTGGCATATTTCTCTTATCCATGGTTGATAAGTAGTACTTCTCTTTCTGATACTTCTTCTTGATGATGTAAGGTCCAAACCAAGAGTTGTTATTCTTACGATCATATTTGGGTCCGATCCTTCCTTTTATCCCACATGAGTACAAGGATTCCTTCATTGTAGTTGATGTAAGGAATATTATCAATGTAGGGGTACAAAGGTGGCTCTATGTTGACTGCATATTCAATAGCCTTCTCATGTTCTTTGTCCCCTTTATCTTCTTATTTTTTCAATATTTTGATGGACCCTGGTCCCTTCCCTTCAAATGTTTCCAACTTCTCCTTATATTCTTGGGTCCTTGGAAGTAATGTATCTTTGAAATCCTCCTGCATGAAAGGTAGATCATGAGGATCATATTAAATGCGTAGTGGAACTTCACCAAAATCATTTTCCTTGACGCGGTGAGGGTGATCCCACTCTATCACACGTTTCTTAGCCACTTGTTGGTTGTAGAGAACTTCAAAAGTACCATCCTCCATGGGGATATAAGCATGATTGAGTTCCATGCTAAGGAAACATCCAAGAGTGGCGACACAAATCCTTGATAATAACATGCCCCAAGTGTTTGGAACATCGATCACCACTATGTTCATGAAGATGCTAATGTGAGGAAAATCCACCAAATATAACTCCTCGTCTTCTATGAGACCATAAAATTTGACCTTATTGGAATCGATACCACAAAAGTTTCCATATAGTTGATTCGTCTTGAGGCCAAGCTGCTTCATAACCTTTAAGGACATAAGATTTGTTGAGGCCCCAAAATCTAGCTTGTAGTTTTGCAAGACGATATTATTCATCCCAAAAGAAAGGTAGAAGGGAGGTTTTGGATCGTTTTTCCATACAAGGTACATGGTGTTCAATATTATTGGAGGATATTCCGCCTCGATTGGCACTTTTAAAAAATTCAACACTTCTCTTCTCAAGGAAGGGATTTCGCACATTTCTTCCACTAGGACTGTCATATTCATTTTTTCAACCATGGCCAGGACATCTATATTCAACTGAATCTCTTCGTTCACCTACGTTGGTTTTGGAATAAACTCTCGAACTAGAGGTGGAGGTGGTGGAGTCACTCTCTTCGCTAGCTAGGGAGTGGTTTCCTTTGGCTAAGATGAAGTTTTCTTTGTTGGTTGAGATGAGGTTTTCTTCTTTGAAGTTTGTGGAGGTGAGATAGGAATCTTATTGCTTTTTGCATAGGACAGGATTTCCCTCTTCTTCAATTCTTTCCTATGATCTCCAGTCAACTGATTAAGAACTTTGAGCCAACCTTCTATGGCTCCCCTTTTTCAAACCTCATCAAGTTGTTCCTATGTAATATCTATGAATTCATCATCACCATCATCTTAAAAAGAAAATATTGTATCTATGAAGTTGATATTGTTAGGAGAGTCTTCTTCTCATCTTGGACATTATTCCTCGGGGTGAGTTTCTTGGAAAGGAGAACATCACGGTAATTCTTCCAAGTTCACCATATTGATAGGGTTCAGCGTGTTAGAATCCTTTTCCTCTTATTGAGGTTTTTCCTTCCAACTTGTGGCTTCTTTCCTGATGAATGGGTGCCTCAGATCATACTGATTCCTTTCCAAATTTGCCAGTCAGCTCATAACCTGATTCTAAGTTTGGAAAAATTGAGAATTCATCTAATCAAGCTTCTTATCTATGAGAGAAAACAGATCGGGTGCACTACTTGCAATTGTCTTTGTCTTTTGTTCTGCTCTAGCACGAGGATACTAAAAAGGATTGATCTTGGAGAAAATAATATTCTCCTCGATTTAGGAACTATATTATTTTTCCTCTGCCAAAGTGTGGGGTTTCTTGTTGCTTAGGATGAAACCAAATTTCCCCTCAAAGGCATTAACATAGAGAATAATGAAAACTGTTGTGGTAGGGTGAAAATCATGGGGTATTTGGCTATGTAGTTTATCAAATCTGGTATCAAATTCACTCACTCTCTCGTTTTATTTTTTCTTTATTTGGTTGAATTGAGTCATTATCATTCTGCTATCTTTCTTCACTGACTACCTGCTTGTGAATAACTTAACAAAGTGTTCATATGTGGTGAGGTTATTGTATGGAAAACCATTAAACCACCTTTGGGAATCTTTAGTGAAGGATGTTGCTAGTAACTTCATTGCAACATTTTCATGTTCCACTCCTTCATTTTCCATGTCTCAACCAATTGCATGTAGGTGTTGTTCTACGGTGATTGCATTGTTACCATAAAACTTTGGCAACCATTTGTTGATTTATTTAGGAATGATATTGGGTTATATGGCAATGGAATCCATGTTCAATGGATTATTGAGGCCTTTTTCCCTATAATTAGCCATTGGTGCAAGTCAAAGATTATTGTGGAAACATTTTTTGACAACATGGGCATGGAATGGAGGCTTTCTTCAGTAATTTTTGGAAGGTTTGAATTTTCCAAGGGGGAGATTCTTTTGGGAAGATGGATTCTAGGAAGGTGGAGTCACTAGATGAGATTTATCTCATCGAGAAGGGAAAGGGAAATTCCCTCAAGCAGAGTTGCCAATAAATATAGGGGTAAATACTTCGGGATCAAATCTTTCCAAGATGTCATTAGGGCATGAAAGAGGATTCAAAATCCTCTCTGTAAATGACGCCAAAATGTTATTGCGTGGATTGTAGGTTGGGAAAATCCTGACCTAATCTACAAAGGTGGGACAAAAATGAGAATACCTAACCACGTTCACCTTAGATAGATACTCCCCTCACTTTAGACAAGGATAAATCCTACACAAGGGGGGAATCTCGATGAACCTAGGGGGATTGAGACAGAGGGTGAAGTGATAATGAGAGGAACCAAAGACTTGAGTACCTGCACCAAAATGTCAAACCTACCTAAGACAAGACAAATGACCAAGACACAATATTAATAATCAAGTGTACAAACAAGAGAAGCTTGTTGTCCAATATTGCAGCAGTAAACAAGAATATATATCAATGATAATAATAGCTTGTTACTACTAAATTAACCATCAAAATTATCAAATATTTATTGGACAATGAAGCACTAAACAAGTAGATAATGCTCCAATAGTTTAGCACAAACTTTGATGGTAAACGTGGGCTATTAGATAGTGTTTTCAGAGAATTATAGTAACAACCAAGTGGTTGTAACAAATATTTTCTACAACAACAAATTTCAACCATAAAAAAGAGCAAGTAAACCATCGAAAATTTATCTAATAGGAAATAAAACGATAATAGTGGTTTCCAAGAAAATTTCCACGCTTGATAAGCAAGTTAAAGTAAAAGATTAAGTGTTTTTTGTTGCAGCCCTAATGGTTATATCTTTTATTCGATTATAACTAGAGAACTAATAGGCCAATCAAGATCCCTTAGTGGCTTGAGAAAGCTTAAGACACTAAGAAAATATTCCATTTTAAACAAATTTGATATCTCTCAAAATCACATGTACCAATGCAAGAAATTTATTTCTCCAATGCAAAATTAGGTTAGTGCCTTTCCAAATGGGTTATGGAGTCTTCTTGTATTAGTTTAGGTATACCACTTCTCTAGGGTTGTAATCCCTTTTAATCCCTAGAGAAAGTATCCCTAACAAGGTAAATTTAGGAGGGTGTAATCCCTTTTACTCCTCCTAACAACCTTCACAATGGCTTATTCAGTAAACAATAATGATACACTTGGTGGAGGATGTATTCCCTTATACTCCTTCAAGGATATAACCAAGAACATCCATGAAACAACCAAGAAGAACTAACAATATGAAGATTTTTCTTACCAATTCCAAGAGAAATGAAAGATAAACCCATATTCACTAAGAAAATTTCATCACCATAGAAAAATAATAGCCTCCAAGATATAGTCCACCACTTATCTCCACACGACAAGTATAAACCATAGAATAAGAGAGAAAGAGATGAATTTTTCCCAAGAGGAGCGAAAATTCCAACCAAGCAACTCTTCACATAAGAGAGTTGTGTTTTAAAATGAAATGAATTTCATCCTTATTTATACAAAACCTCTAAAAAGTGTTTTTCCACATTTATTTAGGGTAAACCAAAAAATAAGGGAGCCACCCCCCTTTATCTTTCCCCTTTACAAAGTAATTTGATTTTAACTTGAATTTTGCACAAAAAGAAACCCTAAGGGTGATTTCAACCCCTTATAGGGTGACATCTTGGCATATTTAGCAAGTCATTGAGGTTGAAGGTGAAGCCGTTGGGCCTCCCAAGGCATTTTCTCCATGTTCCAAGGGCTTCTCTTCATCAAAACATGCAAAAACTCTGACAATTCGTCATCATCACCAGCAAACCCTAGCCCTGGTCAAGATGTCAAGGCACAAAATGAAACATTTTATCCTCCAAAGGAAATTCGTTGGGATAGATAGGGCTAGGCATCATATCCAAGGTCTCCTCCCTTTCCTCCAAAAGAAAATTCCATCCTCTGTCTTGCCTCAGAATTATGGGTCATGGAATCCAACTTGTAGGATTTATGCCCCAATGAAGGCCCAAGCTAGGCTTGTTCCTCCCAAACTTCCTTCAAACAAGGTCCTTCAAAGACAGATGAGTGCGCCCTCCAAGGGTCTCAAGTAAAATGTATCATGGTAAGTAAAATTACATTTAATACAAGAGCCACCTAAACATCTACATCAAAACTACCTCTTCAAATCAAACAAGTGATCAAAGATCCTATGAAATTTGCCAAGTTTAGGTATGGGAGGGTTGTCAAGGTGACCTATTAGGTGAGTAATTCCTCAATTCAATGAGTTTTTCCCAGGTGGATTCTCTCTAAGTCATGTGAAGAATATGAAGTGGACAGGGTGAGAATTTTGGGCACGGGTTTCATGACATACAAGGGTTCATATTGTCTCATTTATGGGTGCCTTTGTAGAGGGTGTGTTGTGTTAGAATAATAGGTTTGATCGTTTCACCATAGACAATATATCAATATTGTCACCCAACCATAGGCACAAAGGCCACCCCCAAGCACATTAAACTTTCAAGATAGAATAATTATGGAAGAAAAACCTAGAACTAATAGCAAACCAAGCTAGCGTACCTCTCTCCAGAGCTAGCATACTAGGTAGAAAGTCCAAACCATAACCAAGGATAAAATCCAAACCAAAATAAAAAATTCCATTTGCAGTAGCTGCAACTCCTCTCCAAGCTTACGCAACATTGCTCTTATGTTGTTTCAAGTGAGTGAGTCAGAAATGAGCTCTAGTGCCCTCTATTTATACTGCTCCATCTTAAATGACTGTGTCGCCTTCTCTTCTTGGGGGATAATAACTCAATAATAAATATCCTATTGAATGACTTGTCTCCTAGGGTTCATATCCAATGTTTTAGGGCTTCTCTTGCTTCCCAAAATATTCTATGTTGGACAACTGAGAGGGGGGGGGGTGAATCAGTTGTTACCGAGCTTAAACAATTATGTGTATTTTAAATTCTTTCCAGAGCGCTCAATGACTAACACAATAATGCAGGGAAGTAAGAAATAGAACATTCAACATCATTCACACATATGAGATACACAGAGGTAGATAATTCCTAAGGAAACCCATAAAGGGTAAAAATATCTTCTTCTTTATATGATAAGTATTCTTTACATTCTGTACATTAACATACTTATGAGAACCAACTCATAATGAGGCTACAACCTCTGTTTTGTAGGTTGCTACTTGCTGAGAGAACCAACTCTCTGGATTCTCCAGCACCCACTAGAAGGAAGCATCAACTCCTTGTGTTTCTCTAGCACCCACTAGAGGGAAGCACCAACTCCCTAAGTGTTCTAGCACCAACTGAATGGAAGCACCAACTTCTAGTCACACAGGCACCAACCTGTGAAACAGAGAACAACATTTCTCCCTTGCACCACCCTGCCACCCTTGTTTTTCTAGTTGCAACCAGATGGAAGCTTCAAATCCCTGTGTTCAAGCACTCACTTGAACCTATGAGAACAATAGTCCTCCCTAGCACCTCCTTTCCACCCTGAAATATAAATTTTGCTATATATAAATTTATCACAGTGATACAATATTTATCATTGGCTTACCAGGTTTATCATTGTTCTGCTATGCTGCTCTTCTCTCCTATATTAGTGTCTCTTTGTCTGCATCTTCTTACAATTTCTGATCTTTTGTTTTTCTCTACAAGAGCACCTCAACCTTCCTTTACTGTCTCACTGTCTTGTTGCACACATCCCTTGAGCCATCTCCATTCAATGCCCCATTCCTTTTCTCTGCATTTTAGCTGTTGCATGCTCCTCCTTGTACATGTCTCAAATTCTCTCCACAACAACAACCCCATATCTTCTGTGTTTTGCATACTTATAGTCTCTGTGCACCTTGTGCATGCTTTGTCACCATGCTTCTGCATGCTCTCCCCATGTTGAGTGCTCTGCTTGATCATCATTGCAACTCTTCAGCTTCTCTGGCAGTTAAACCCATGCATCCATCATCACTGGGTGTTATGATAAGATTCCATCGCCTGTCTAGCAGTCAAGACTCTTTGTCTTCTCTGTTACAGTTGAGTTCAACCTCTCTGTTGTAGTTATAGGCTTCAATGCTCTTCCATATGTCAATCGCCTCTATGACCAGTCTTCATTCCACTAGCAGATTCCTTGAGACTCTTCAGCTCCTCTAGCAATCATACAAAAGTCTCTTCAAGTTCTCTGGCAGAAACCATCAGTGGTTTCTAGTAGTTACAAAGTTAGCCTTGAAATGGAGCTTAGTTATGCTAACTTCTTCCACTTACGTGACCACCAGCTACATAGACATCTTGCCATTTCGGCATTCGACCTTTCAACATTCCTTTGGTGAAGATCTCACCATTTCAGCATTCCTTTGGTGAAGATCTCACCATTTCAGCATTCCTTTGGTGAAGAGTTATCTTGATGCTCCATATCGCGATCCCTGAAACTCCGAAAAACAAGGAGCTTAGTTGGACTATCTTGGATCATTTTGGCATTTTGCTTTTCGCCAATTCGCAATTTTGCATGTCGCGAATTCCTGTTGCGAAGCATCTCGACTCTCCAAGTCGTGATCCTTGAAACTTCAAAAAAGGAGCTTATCTCTTCGAGCTCTTCTCTACAGCTCTTCAACGATGTGACCACCAACGGTGACCAAGCCTTATTCAAAACTGCATTTCGCAATTTCGCATTTCGCGAATTTGTTGTGAGTCACTCTGACTCTTCCAACTCACGATCACGAAACTCCGGTTGATGTGTCTGTTTCAGGATTTTCAACATTTCGCATTTTGACACTTTGGGACTCCTGTGTTGAAGAGTCTCGACTCTTGACTCTTCGAACTTCCAATATCCAAAACTCTGGTTCATGTGCCTGTTTCGAGATCTTCGGCGTTTCGCATTTCAGGATTCTGGGTCTCCTAATGATGAAGAGTCTTGACTCTTCCAACTTTCGGTATCCAAAGCTGTCCTCCTGCTTTCAGGATTTCGACGTTTCGCATTTCACGATTCCGGGACTCTTGTGGTGAAGTGTTTCAACACTTCCAACTCCCAGTATCTAAACCTGTCTCCTACTTTCGGGATTTTGGCGTTTCGCATATCGTGATTCCGGGACTCCTGTGGTGAAGTGTTTCGACATTTCAAATCCTATTATCCGAAACTCAGACATGGAGTCAGATCAACTTATCCCTGTTCTTTCTTGCCTGCCTGTTTGCCATCAATTGAACAAGCAAACTCTTGCACTCTGCGTGCACCTCTGCACTTATCCTCCTGAGATTAAGTTGTCCCTATTTTGATGTCACTGCGTACTCTTATCTTGCCATCAATGACAAACACACCTACCTGTAAACATGCCAACAATATCCCCCTTTGGCATTAATGGCAACCCTGAACGACTACGCTAATCTGTTTGGACCTCCAACTGTAGCATCCAGTCTGAACCACTCCTTTTCTCCCCCTTTGACATCAATGTCAAAGAAAACATGCTCCCCCTAAGTTGTTGTAGTATTTTTAGGAGGTATCAGATATTCAATCAATACAAAACTCCCCCTAACAAGATGGACTCTCTTAGGTGTGAGATGGGATGACACCCAGCTTCTATCAGAGATATTCAAATGGTGTCTTGGCTAGGGGTTTAGTAAAGATGTCTGCAATTTGTTATGTGGTTGCAATGTAATGGACCTAAACAACCTGATTGGTGACCTGCTCTATCAGAAAATGGTATTTTATGGGAATATGCTTGGTCTTGGATTGGAATACAGGATTCTTAGACACACTGATGGCACTAGTGTTATCACAATGAATTGGGATCAGTGCTGTGTATTTTACCTCCAAGTCTGCAAGTGTCTGAATCATCCATAATACCTGAGTGCAACAGGTAGCAGCAGCAATGTACTATGCCTCTGTAGTTTATAAAGAAATGGAACCTTGCTTTTTACTAAGCCATGCTACTAATGAGTCACCCAGGAAGAATGCTCCTCCACTGGTGCTTTTTCTCTCATCAACACAGTTTGCCCAATCTGCATATGAATAAGCATTTAACTGACAATTATGATTTCTAGAATACCATAGACCATAATTCATTGTTTCTTTCAAATACCTGAATATCCTTTTGACAGCTTGCAAATGACTCTGTTTGGGTGTAGACTGATATCTTCCTACCATTCCAACATCATGCATTATGTCTAGGCGAGATTTTGTGATGTATAGAAGGCTTCCTATCATTGACCTATATGAACTTTTATCAACATCAGGTGAGTCATCATCCTTGCTTAATTTGCACCCAGTAACCATAGTTGTACCCACAGGTTTAGAATCTTCCATTTGAAACCTTTTCAACATTTCTCTTAGATATTTTTCTTGAGAAATGAACATCCCTTCAAACCTTTGAGTAATTTGCAGAACAAGAAAAAATGACAGTTCACCTATCATATACATTCCAAACTCAAACTCCATGGTAGAAGCAAATCATTTTACCAATGAGTCCTTATTACATCCGAAGATGATGTCATCTACATAGACCAACACGATGAGAAAATCATTATCCTCTGTTTTGATATATAGATTGTTGTCAATTGTTCCTCTCTTGAACCCTTTGT
>JZKD02S1673931.1:523588-537868 GCA_000966675.3 Picea glauca | reverse complement strand
AAGCTCTGTGCGCCATCTCCATTCAATGCCCCATTCATTTTATTTGTATTTTAACTGCTGCATGCTCCTCCTTTTACACGCCTCAAATTATCTCCACAACAACAACCCCAACTCTTCTATGTTCTACATACTTATAGTCTCTGTGCACCTTGTGCATGCTTTGTCTCCATGCTTCTACATGCTCTCCCCATGTTGAGTGCTCTACCTAATCATCATTGCAACTCTTCAACTTCTCTGGCAGTTAAACCCATGTGTCCATCATCACTAGGTGTTATGCCAAGATTCCATCGCCTGTCTAATAGTCAAGAATATTCGTCTTCTCTGTTACGGTCAAGCTCAACCTCTCTGTTGTAGTTACAAGCTTCAACGCTCTTCCATTTGCCAATCGCCTCTATGACTAGTCTTCATTCCACTGGTAGATTCCTTGAGACTCTTCAGCTCCTTTGGCAATCACACAAAAGTCTCTTCGAGTCCTCTGGCAGAAACCATCAGTTGTTTCTAGCAGTTACAGAGCAAAACTTGAAATGGAGCCTAGCTATGCTAACTCCTTCCACTTACGTGACCACCGGTTGTGACCACCGGCTACATAGACATCTTGCCATTTTGACATTTGGCCTTTCGACATTCCTTTGGTGAAGATATCACCATTTCGGCATTCAGACTTTCAGCATTTCTTTGGTGAAGAGTTATCTTGATGCTCCATGTCACAATCCCTGAAACTTCGAAAAACAAGGAGCTTAGTTGGACTGGATTTGATCATTTTAGCATTTCACTTTTCACCACTTCGCGATTTCGCATGTCACAAATTCCTGTTGCGAAGCATCTCAACTCTCCAAGTCATGATCCCCGAAACTCTAGAAAAGGATATTATCTCTTCGAGCTCTTCTCTACAACTCTTCAACGATGTGACCACCGACAATGACCAAGCCTTATTCAAAACTGCATTTCGCAATTTTGTGTTTCGCAAATTTTTTGCGAGTCACTCTGACTCTTCCAACTCACGATCACGAAACTCTGGTTGATGTGCATGTTTCAGGATTTTCGATGTTTCAAATTTCGACACTTCAGGACTCCTATGTTGAAGGGTCTCGACTCTTGACTCTTCTAACTTCTGGTATCTGAAACTCCGGTTCATGTGCCTGTTTCAGGATCTTCGACGTTTCTCATTTCAGGATTCTAGGACTCCTAATGATGAAGAGTCTCGACTCTTCCAACTCCCGGTATCCGAAGTTGTCCTCCTACTTTTGGGATTTCAGCGTTTCACATTTCATGATTCCAGGACTCCTGTGGTGAAGTGTTTCGACACTTCTAACTCCCAGTATCCGAAGTTGTCTCCTACTTTTGGGATTTTGGAATTTTGCATATCACAATTCTGGGACTCTTGTGGTGAAGTGTTTCGACACTTCAACTCCTGATATCCGAAACTCTGAAATGGAGTCGGATCAACATATCCCTTTTCTTCCTTTCCTGCCTATTTTCCATCAATTGAACAAGAAAACTCTTGCACTCTGTGTTCACCTCTGCACTTATCCTCCTGAGCTTACGTTGTCCCTATTTTGTTGTCGCTGCGTACTCTGATATTTCCATCAATGACAAGAACACCTACCTGTAAACATGCCAACATTCTAGTCTTGTCAGAGTTGCCTCTAGAGGTTAATACCTCCTGCAACTACCATAATATCAACACTCCCTCCTAGCTAGGGATGTACTAAAGGTAATGGTCTTGATCACAAACAAACCATTCAACCAATAGCATCATCATAGCCACATAGGCTATCTCATGGTAAAATAATGAGCACCATCATCACTATCAATATCATCTAATAGTATCAATTGCATCATCTCTTCAAATCCATACTCCATCTGAGTAATCAGGCATGATGTTGAATAAGCCACTCACTCCACAGAGTTATACAAGAATCATTCTTCTAATCTTGACATATTTCCTAGAAGAATAATTGTTCCAACAGATGCTAGAAGCCACACCATGGGCTACAAGGACTATTCTTCCAATATGGACATATGTACTAGAAGAATGACTGTCCCAGAACATTTTCCACAGGGATAATGGCTGTCCACTGGCATACTGACTATCCATCTAGATAGTAATCATCTCCAACACTAGTGATAGTCTCCATGGAAAACAAAAAAATCCATCTAATAGAAAACAACTATGCCTATCCATAGTAATACACAACTACTACCCAATGGTACACAACCATTCCTAGTAGCACCCAACTACTAAACAATGACACATAATCACTATTAGTGGATCACATCCACCACAGTAGCAAACAACTACTATTCAGATACATACATTCTCCACAAAAATCATATCATCTCGTATCAACCTACATAAAACAATATCATGATATAAATTGATTCATCTGGACCATTGTTCCACTCACATATGTGATATCTGGAAGAGCATCTTGCCTCATAAGGTAAAACATCATCCATGGGCTATTTGGACTATTATTCCCAAGCATAGAAGAATAACTATCCTTGATTTTTGAGCCTAGACCATTCACCTACATGGCCATTCCTCCGGCACTAATCATAGTGCAAACTGGAGAGAATGGGTCTTCCCTAGGGAATGCATGTACCTAATTATTGAGCCTAGAACATTCACCTAACTGGGCCATTCCTCTAGCACTAATAATAGTGCAACCTGGAGAGAATGATTCTACGCAAGGGAATGACTATCCAAACCATTTCCTATGGAAATGATTGTCCTACACCAACCTCCAAAATAGACCATTCTTTGAAACTTCTCACAATTGTGAACTTCAAAATAATGACTTCCCAATGAGGCAGACCATTCTACTTGACCACTACTTAGAGTGTCTTCCAAGAAGAATGACTATCCTAGACCATTCCCCCACACTGGCCACAAGGGGACTTGTTGTCTATGGTACATCAACAATCTATTGGACCATTTTCATTACAAAAATGATTGTTTGATATGGACCATTTTTCAAACTGGAAAATGCCCATCCATTAGATATCTCGAACCACTTTCCGAATTGGAAAGGAAATTCCCATCCTATACCATTTTTCGAACTGGAAAATGATTGTCCATAAATCAATAATATATCAGTGCTCCCTCCCAACCTGGGAGTAATCACTTCCTTTTCCAATAAGGAAGTTGTCCCCACGAGCCCTAGCTTGTCTCTTAAGAACACAAACTTTTCATCTTGGACATAGGCTTTACCAAAATATCTACTATCTGCTCATCTACGTAGATATACTGGAGAACCACTTCTCTCTTCTAGAATTTATCACGGAGAATATAATGCTTGATCCAAATGTACTTTGTCCTATCATGTAACACTGGTTTATCTGAAAGCTTCACATAGCTCTAATCATTATAATATATCATGGTCAAATTCAACATTTGATTCGACGGTCCAGAAATCAACTTATTGCTTATGTACAAGCATCACAAGCTATAATATACTACGCTTTTGTAGTGTTGATTGCAACGGAATTTTGTTTCCTGCTAGATCATGACATCGCGGAAAAGCTCAAATTGAAACATATCTTGGTATCCCTTCTTCTGTCATCTGCACTCCCAGCCTAATCTGAATCGATAAATCCATGCAGGTGTATATCATAACTCAAACGTTCCACAAAGAAAATATCTGACTGAGTATTCTTCAAATACATTATTAGGCCAATCAATTTTTGATACAGAGACGAGTCTATTGGATTATAGTCTCTCAACTTCTTCATATCTGCCATCATGGGAATTTTTCCATGGATTAGAAATCCATCATCCCGGACTTCTGAGTAACCATTTTGATACATTATCTCTATCATAGAAGGTTTTCATCATGCTTCTGTTGTAAATGAGATACTCTGCATCAAGTTTCATGAATCCATACAAGGTCTTCTTATATCTGCATACGTGGGTCTCTTTCTAGTATAAGCTTCTTTTTAAATTTTCTTTATTGAGAAGAACATTATTTTACATGAAAATTTCAATCCATGGATACTGCAAGAGTTATATCTAGTTTATTGGAACAAAATGTCACCATGGTCTTCTCCCTCTTTCTGGAAGAACTCGAATCTCTCAATGCTTCCATTCATAAGTCTTTTTCACATTTGCTTACATACAATGTTCTTCATCACAACTTCTATTTCGTCTTCTTGATTGCTTCTAGTGGGTTCAAACCAAGCTGGTAGTCTTATGATTCTTGGTAAAATAACCGATTGTTATGGCTTTTCTTTCTTTCTTGGAATCCTCATGTTCTTCCTCATGTTCATTTTTAGATTTTGGGTCCATGGAAGCTTCTATAGATTCCATTCCCTTCCTTCTTGAATATTCCTACTCCTTCCTTTCATCATAGGACCATGGATGTAGATGTACAACCAAGGATACTTAAGGCTTCTTTTCGAATAAGACTTCTTCCAGAGTCAAACTGAAAAATGTGCTACTTATCATGGCTTCTACTTTTGATGGGGAACATGGATAGATAGTTCATAATCTTTCACAGATTATTCAATGGATCATATAATTTAGGATTAGCTCCCTCATAATCCTGGATTCATGCATGAATGCATGCTCTTCTTTTGGAATTCTGCAATCATCTCCCTGCATATAAGATATTCCATGCTTCTGTCTGCATCCTTATTACCTTCAACAAAGTGTCACAAGTCTTATTCTGATTTCTTCTTGATTACTGAAATCTTTCTGGTTTGACTCCTTCTGGGTCTCTTCAATTTTGATTTAGGCCTATCTAGTAGTTGTTTACTTATATGATAGATTCCTCAGGAATTTGTCAACGTACTTCATCTTCTTGTAGTCATCGTAATAGAAATCCTTACCTTGTTATTCTTCCATAGGTATTGTTTCACTGACCATATTTTTCTTCTTGACTAGAAATTTATATGTATGATATGTACAGGAACTATGTAAACATGGTATGTACAAGAACTATGTTATAGAAGAATGTTGTTACCTTGACTATAAGAATAAGTTTGTTTTATCCTTCTTGGCTTTCATTGAGGGTTCCCTTTCTTCTGTAATTGTTGTTGATCCAGATTTTATGAGCAAAACAAAATGAATATAGATTATTACCAGATGCATAACAAAGAATAACAGAGATACAATAAAATTGGTTTTCTATCCAATAAGGAAATAAGCTAAAACTGTAAAATGCAATGGAAAACAAGCTTGCTGGAATGGTGGTGGCTTATCTCTGAGAAGAGATGTGATGACTACTCTCATTCACAAGAAGATGATTATAATGAGGCTCTCAAGGCCTTTTTACAATAAACAAGAATTTCAAAAACCCTAAACATCCAAAAACCTAACCCTAGGAGATGAAGCACCAAAAGTCATGTGGGCCCCATTTGGGTAAGTCAGTACATCAACTTCCCGAGTTCGTAACTTTTGCATATGATATACATTTTAGGCATATGATGGCCCATTGGAAAGATCTATCTGAGGACTACAACAATTGCATAAAATTTCATGATGAAATTTTGCGTTCTTTAGACTCATTGATTGTCCAATGTTTCTGACTGAGAAGATGTTAGTTAGGGAATCATATATCTTCTTAGATGAGTCAATATGAGAGATGTAGGGTATGAAGTGGTCTTTCAAAGAGTCCACTATGATACTCATAGAATTTATTTCATTGTCCTTGGACTTCTCCATAAGTGAAATATTCTGAGGTTCCTTCTCTTTTCCTTCTTTAAACTATGGTTCCATGATATTTCCTTTCACGATATCCAACAATTCGTTCTTAGCAAGGATGAGGTCAATCCTTGTATTCAATGCTTTGAAGTCATAAGCCCCTTCTAACTCGTTTTTTGACTTCATAGATTAAGTCATGTTTTCTTTGACTTGGTCAACCTTTGACTTTGACCAAAAACTCAAACTTGACATCTTGTCTTGTTGAGAGTATCAGGAGATGTGCTAGTGAAGGTCCCACTACGATATCCTAGAATTAGGTCAAGCTCTTCAGTTAAGGTTCCTTAACAACAGGGTTAGAGTTTCTTTGTTGCAACAAAACTTTGACTGCAACTACAACTATAACTGAGAAAATCCTCCCAATCTATCTCCCAATAGTTAGACTTTCCTAAGATAGTGTGGGACCATAACCTGTTAGAATAATAGGTGTGCTTGTTTCACCATAGACAATATAACAATATTGTCACCCAACCATAGGCACAAAGGCCACCCCCAAGCACCTTAACCTTGGTAAAGAGAATAATTTTGGAAGAAAACCCTTGAACCAATAGATAACCAAGGTAGCATACCTCTCTCTAGATCTAGCATACCGAGTAGAAATTCCAAACCATAACCAAGGAGAAATTCCAAGCCAAAACAAAAAATGCCAGTTGTAGCCTCTGCAACTCCTCTCCAAACTTGTGCACTACTAGTCTTATAAGGTTTCGAGTGAGTGAGTCACAAATTATCTCTAGCTCCCTCTATTTATACTTCTCCATCTTAATTGACTAGGACAACTTCTCTTCCTGGGGGATAATAACTCAATAATAAATATTATCTTGAGTTGACTTGTCTCCTAGGGTTATTATACAATGTTTTAGGGTTTCTCTTGCTTCCCGAAATATTCTAGTCTTTTCAGGGTTACATGTAGAGGTTAATACCTCGCACAACTACCATAATATCAACATATTGCACCTTTGTTTTCAATGCATCCTTTTAACAAGACCATTTATTTTTCATTAATTTATTTAAGTCCAGAAAAATTGGGTACTCCAAATGGGAAACATAAAAATTGGAGGAAGTACCACAACGTCACTTGAATTCAGAGGTGCATAGAGTGCCATGTGGGTAAAGAAAAGGGTATAATGCACTTGTGTAGATCCCTCAACAAGTGGGACATTTATATCTGTGAAATTGTTTCTTGCAGGTCTTTGATGTTTTAGGAGAAACATTTCATCATTCTCAAGACCTCTTCTAGTGAGCATTTGGAAGATTATAGTTTTGGATTTTATCTTTTTACAACTACATTCCCTCTAGGCCTTGTTAAGGGGTGATGTCATCCTACTTTAGGGTTTCTTTTGAGTAACAGTGAATTTTAAGATGAATTGTTTAATATTATTTTGATGCAAGGGGTAAGATAAGGGTTTTGGACCCCTTATCTTATGTTTTACCCTTGCTAAGTGGAAAAACTATGTGATAGACATTTTATATAAATAGAGATCATGAATTCTCATTTTAAAACATAACTCTCCCATTGTGAGAAGTATTTGGCTGAAAGTTTTGCTACTCTTGGTGATTATGGTGTTTCTCTCTTATGAATTTTTTTTTGGTGAATGGATAAGGAGGAGTGATGTGCATCTCCTAAAGTCTTTGTCTCTTGACTCTTGGATGGATTTTTCATGGAAAACTATGGTTTTATACCTCATTTCTTGGATTAGGTAAGGAAATATTTGCATATGTTATTTCTTTCTTGCTTATTTTGGTTGGAGAAATATGAGTGTGTATACCCTCCTAGATTTACCCTAAGTTGGTTGGAATACCATAGGAAGTAAGAGGATTTACACCCCTAGGGTTTTTGTTTAACTAACTTGTTCTTTAAAGACCCCACTCACCCAATTTTAAAGGCACTAATATGAATATTTTTGCATTGGAGAAATAAAATAGTGCATTGGGAAACTTGATTTCTTGCCATATTAACTTTTTGCAATTTGTGTTTTGTTCCTTGTGCCTAGAGAACCTCTTAGCCACTAGGGAATCCCCTGTAAAGGGGTATTACTTGATTCTATTACAAACATTCATCTTCATCCATTAGGGTTGCATAAACCCTAATCTAACTTCTTCAATAACTCTTAAATCAACCATTGAAAGTTGCTCAAAGTTTGCACACATAAACTACTAGGCCTAGTGTACTTTTTGGCAAATTTTGGGGGAGTTTTAGTGGCTGATATTATTTCTGTAGTAAGTTGTTTGTTACAGCCATAAGGCTGATTTATATTGTTGTAGACAGTGTTTACAACAACCTTAACGTTTATGCTAACATCTTCGTCTTTGAATCTTGAGTTTCACTAGTGTTTAGATAGTTTATGTCTTGCATCTTTCACTTGATTTCTAGCACTTGTTCAACAAATTATTGTGCCATTCATTGTTGATATATACTATTACTAATAGCTGCTATTAGGAACAACAAACTTAACTTTCTTTTCCAATTGATATATTGCATTGTATACTTGGTTTTCCTTGTGTCTCGGGCATGTATTATCTCTTTCCGGTTCACTCAAATATTTGGCACCCTAAATGAACCCTCAAGACTCATTCCAAGTTCACTTTTCCATATAGAAACTTAAACTTTAGGGGAATCCATTCATACATCACATTTTTTGTCTCAATCCCCTATAAGGTCACCAGGATTCCCCCCTTGACATGACTACCTCACCTCTAAAGTGACGGGAACACCTGCATAAGGTGAAAGTAGGTAGGTTCTCTCTAAGTTGTCACCAATTGGTGGTTGTGTCAGTCTTTTCCCAACCTACAACTTATGAGATAACATTTTGGAGCCATTTCCGAGGAGGATTTTGAATCCTCTTTCGAACCTTAAGTACACTTTAGCAGGCTATCCCAAAGCCTCTTCCCTAGCTTGTCTGGTGAATCCACCCAAGTGACATTCCCTTTTCACCTTTTTTATTAGCTCTTCTTGAAGCTAATTTGGAAACTCCACCTTCCAAGAACCCACCTTTCATTGTTTCCCCCTTTCCATCTTTGTGATGGGTGTTCTATATGCACTAAAAAGACACTAAAAACCCTTAATTAAATTGTCAACCTAGTGTAAGTAAAATTAGAGTTGTATAAAAATATATGCCAAAGGTAGAAGGGCTAGTAGGAGTATAGTCTAACTAATGAAGGTAGCTATCTAAAGCTAATCTACTTAAGCAAATCTATCTAACAAGCAAACCCCACAAAGCAAATTGAAACTAGGTAACCTAAGTACTTTTGGGCCAAGGATCGATGGATAGTCCTAAGAAAAGAAACTCAAAAACCCTATTCAAAGAAAACTAGTTCAACAATAAGCAAAGGAAAACTACTAAGCATAATAATGAGCAACTAACAAAAGCAAACTATTTTAACTTGCCAACCTACATTCAATGAGCAACTACCCTATGAAAGTAAATAAATAAACAAGCAAGAAAAAACACCTATCTAACCTATTAAAGAAAATAGACAAGCAATCAAAGACACCTAAATAACCTACTAAAGCAATAGAAAAGTAAGTAAAGACACCTAACTAACCTACTAAAGCAAAAGACGACTATCTAACCTACTAAAGAAAATAGACAAGTAAGCAAAGGCAACTAACTACTGCAAGTAATCAAAGTAAAACTTCGCATTGAACAACTATTTAGCCTAAGAGGCAAGTGGACTAAATGATCAATGAAAAACTATTTCTAATGCATGAAAGGAAATCTAAGAGGCAACTGGACTAAATGCTCAACGAAAAACTATTTCTAATGCATGAAAGGAAATCTATTTTATTGAAAGCAAGAAGAACTACCAACTAATGCTTAATCTATAATAAGAAAACTACTATATAATCTATCAAAGCAAATTCCATCTATCCTACAACAGTAATAAAACTTTATTCTAATCTATGAAAGCAAGAAATTATATCTATGAAAGTAGGAAAACTATTTCTTCTAATCTACGAAAGTAAGAAACTATCTTTAATCTACGAAAACATGAAAACTATCTTTTAACCTATGACAATTCAAATATAATGTTGGTGGTTGTGTGAATGTCTTCAGTGTTGGATAATATCTCAATGGAACTTGAAAACAAAGGACAATTCCAGTAGTATAAGCTCAACACTAATCTCAATGGCAAAGCAAAAGGTATGGATTAAACAATCCAATGAGAATTTAGCCATGACAAAACAATGTTAAATACCCCGCATATCCATATATGAACCATCAACAACATAACGAGATAATCATTATACTTGTACACTATGTAAGCAAAACTAGATTCAACCATTAACTAAGAAATATAATTGCAATTTAATTCTAGGAAAGGAAATTATGTAAAATGAAACTATGCTATGTCTATTCTAAGATTCACAAGGAAATGATTAAAAACATAAATTAAACTATGATATTGAAAAGTAAACTAACAATCTATATTAACCAACAACTAATTAAATGAGATCTATATAAAACTGGAATTAATTCTATCCTTCCATCAAATCCTTGTCGAAGAGAACCCAAATTAAAACTCGGTTCTATTCTAATTAAAACTCTATTTTAAACTTGATTATAAAATCATAAATCAAAGCATGATCTAGCATCTAAATGCACATGGGGTTAGTATAGAGACTTGAAATTATATTCCTAATCTACAAGATCAATGCATTCTAACACATCTCATCATTCTAACTTACAAAAGAGAATCAAAACAATAAAACTACAACAAACTAGTTAACACAATAAAAATATGCATGTACAGAGAATAAAGAGAACAATTAAATTATGAAATGCATAAACAAACATGAAGATAGTTACCAAACTACTAGTGGTCCCCCCATCAAGTCGTGGTCACTCTCTAAAAGTACACCACGCTCTCAACAAGACAAATTCACCATAAAAACTTAAAAACGCAGTTTTGGCATAATCTGGCAATGTAAAAACTCAAAACAGAGTAATTTTTTTTTTTTTGTCTATCACACTGAAAATTCTAATGCTTATGCTACTTAACAATCATTTGACCACCTCAGTGGTATTTATAACATTTACAGAGAAAGTGGTTGACCACAGGAGGGTCGAACCACTTCTAATTTCGGAAAATTACAATAAATGATGCCCTAACTGATAAAACAGAGCGAGTCAATAATCGCCCTCTTGAGCAACTGAAACTGAGTTGTTGGGAGCCCGGTAGCTGGAGGGGGAAAGCATGAACAAAACCCATGTGCCTAATTTTCCCATCACTGGTCGCCAATACCATAACCGCCAAGTCGCCCTGCGTTTTTGTGCAATACGTAGTGTTGGACAAAGTGTCAGAATGAGTACTGGAAGGAGTGTCGGATCAAGTGCCAGAAGCAGAAACGTGGTGCATTTTTTCCTTGTAACACCAAAAAAACATGAATTAGATCTTGGTAATCATAAAACATGATGAATTATACATAATACAATTATTAAACATGAATCACACGTACCTTATGTTGATCATACTGTTTTATCATAAAATTCTTCAAAAATCTCCTTTAAAATATGAAAAACACATATGTACATGCAAAAAAAGTGTATGATAACTGTCATAAAAGTGATCATATCTCGGGCCCAACATTACCCCCACACTTACGATTTTGCAGGTCCCACTGCAAACAAAAAGAAGTTACCCCTCAGAACTAGGCTTGTTGAGGAGGATCATCTTTGGAAGCCTCTCCTTCTTGCTATGAAGACTTAGCCTTGTGCCTCTTGTGTTGCTTCAGTTGTGCTCTAAGGCTACAGTTATATTTGGTCATCTCATCGACCAATCGTTGAAGAGAGTTAACCTTTGTTTGAAGGACTACATTGTCATGATGAAGGTGTGTATCTATTGTCTTCCTTTCCTCCAACTGTTGGAGAAGCTGATGGTTTTCCTTTTGTATCTGCTCTATGGTTGGGGCAGAATCAGTGATCTCGGAGGAAGGCTTAGATTCTTTGAGGGATGTGGACAATCTATTAGTTTTAGGATCCATATTGGGCATGGGTGAAGTAGGAGTGATGGGGGATCGATAAGGTGAGGTAGGTTCTGATTTTTCTTTCCTTAGTGGCTCTAATTCATCCGCATAAACTTCCCTAGGTTTCTTATGAGGGCTCTCAAGGTCTAAGGATACTTGGATAGGATCCGAAGTAGGTGGAGGTTTTACATAAGGCTTGGTTCTTGTGCTCTGGGTACTCTTCCGGAAGGGTCCTTTACCAAATCGATTGGCTCCCCTCTTGTTTGTGGGAATGATGGGAAAGTCTTGCTACATTACTTCTTGGAGATTTTTAGGTGTAGGATCAAGAGAGAGTGAAGGCATTGGGGGGTCAACAATAGGCTTCTTTTGGTCTTTGTTCTTGGTCTTTTTACCCAATGAAGAAGTAGTGATATCAACAAGATTTTGGTATTGTTCTGGCAAAGAGAGGGTTTGTGCAAGGGGGTTTGGAGTTCTTGGAGAGTGAGGCTTGGATGGAGATATATTTTTTAGTCTAAGTGGATTTTTTCCGGTCTTAAATGTCAAGTGAGTGTTTTCAAATTGGTAGATAAAGGCATCCCAATTTTTCCCCTATTTCTCTAGTCCATAAAGAACGAGGAGTTTGATCAAGCCATGGTGGAAGAGAGTATTGTGGGGGTTAGTCACATTTTTCCTCACTTGATAGGATATCTTCTCCAAGATTTTGAGAAAATAGAAGGGGAAGTTCAAGGGTTTGTTGAATAGAAAATGAGCCAGCAATCTAAAATGACAATCTTTGAAAGTAGAGTATCTACCTTCACATGTAATTAACCTTGTGATGACGATGAGGGGGTTGATCAATTCTACCTTTATCCACTCCTTAGCATACCCTTTTTCTCCTTAGATTTGTAGCTGAAACAATGGACTCTTCTGTGACTTCAAAGGTAAGAGACCCTGCATGTGTTGTCTTACCATCGAAACCAAGGGAGAATTGCATGGAGAGGCAATCATCGTGGCCCTATAAGCTAGACAAAAATGGCCCCAACCTGCGCACAAAAACACTTCTCTGCACTGTGAAAATTCGGGAATGGAAAACAAGTCTGCATAGGAGGAGGGTTCATATCTCCTAGGCATTGTGATAGAGGCAAATTTTACTAGGAAAGGGCGTGATCGAGCCAAGAGATGGCACGAAATGGGCACGGTCTTAGCACGATTTGAACAGGGGATGAATTGGTAGAGGTTGGGCACAATTCCTTAATGCAAGGCAGAGAAAATGGCAAGGGAAAATGGAGATAATGGTTGCCCAACCCGATTTTGAATGCACTCATGGTAGAGTACGTTGCACACATGTGTGTGAAAGCTTCCATGTGTGGGAAATTTGAATTCGATGGCATGATTTTGGGTAATGCAATGATGCATAGTTAGATCAATGTCCAAGTCTTTTGACTTGGACATTTTATCATAAACATGTGAAGCATCTACAATCAATGTCTGCAACCAATTCAATTAAATGTAATTGAGTTCTGGTTACCTAGAATCTAGGACAGTTACTGATGTGTAACTCACATGGCACTTCGTTTGACATATCATACGACACCTCATATGGTACTTCATCTGGTACCTCTGTGTTAAGTGCATTTTCACCTCTTATAATGGATAGCCAACAAATTTGAAGTTTTTTTAACAATCACAGTGGTAAATGAGAAGAGGAAGAATGCTCCATGCTCACTCAATCTTCTTGCCTATGACATCTAATGTCAAAAACCTAAAATGAACAGGTTATAGCAAGAATAAAAATGTATTGTCAGACCTACAATATGCAGCTTATAATGAAACAATAAACCGATAAAGAGTGGTCTGTTAAGTATGTGTTCAGTAATTTATAGCACACAGGAGTTAAGCATTTCAAAAATAACATGACTATCAATGTAATAACCTGTATCATGGTAATAATACAAAAATTATTGCAAAGACTTATTTCTCTAGGCAATGATCATTTGTCAGCTCATGAACCCCTCCCCCACACCTAAGTATTGTGACACCTCACAATCAAAAGTATAGGAAACCAGTCAGTATCCCCCAATAGCCAAAGATTTATAGTATGTCGAGTGTAAAAATAAAGTTTCATAGATTGGTCTGATGAGACGATTAGCAGATGGCCCCACCTATAGGATAAGAGATCATATATATAGATAAGAAGAGGTAGGCAAGAGAGTTTCAAGATAGTCTTAGAGTTATTTCCCAATGGCAAGTTGATGGATTTCATTAACCTTAGCTTAACCACACATACTTCATGTCATCCTTGTCTGCAAGTAATGTCGTGCATTAGGACAAGTTTAAGTTTATGATTTATTTTTGTCAGATTAATCCTTGCTAGGTAGAATGCCCTGCTACCAGCAAGCTTGTTCAGTACTCCGATGGGTTTACCTAGTCATACCATAGGCCAGTACCCACTGCCAGTAGACCTGTTCAATATCTCGATGGGTTAGCCTAGCGTAAACCCTCAAAGACTGGCCCTCCATATTTTAAGATTTTAGTATAAGATTGCTTATGCAAGAAGATGGGGGAACAACTCTGAAAACAACTTTTTCCTTCCTTTTTTTCAATTGGGATGGTATTTATGTTAGAGGATGACTTT
>JZKD02S1673931.1:476612-488389 GCA_000966675.3 Picea glauca | reverse complement strand
CGGAATCAGGAGAACGAGACGGACGCAATGGCACCATTTTTGTTGCATTCCGAGCACTTTGAAAATTGAGCAAATTTTAGACCCCTGGTCCAGATTCTGATCATATATTAAATTTCTTGTACACCTAACATATACTGCAAACAATTGGTTTTTCTTATGTCCTGGGGAGGTACACACACTCTCAACAAGTACCTAAGGACTTGCCAACCTTAAACTTCTCTTGAGACTTATTCTGAATCCTTATTCCATATAGTAACTTGATTTATAGGGGCTTCCATTCATACATCTCACTTTCCATCTCATTTCCCCTTAGGGTCACCAGGATTTCCCTCTTGAGGTGATTCTATCATTTCTAAAGTGATGAAAACACCTTCCTAAGGTGAAAATGGGTAGGTGCGATCTTAGTTGTCACCATTTGGTGGTTGGGTCTGGATTTTCCCAACCTACAACTTGTGCAATAACATTTGGCGCCATTTAGAGGAGGATTTTGAATCCTCTTCCTAACCCTAATGCCACTTTGGCAAGGTTCGCTCCCAAATCCTTTACCCTTAGCTTTCCTGGAAACTCCATTGAAGAACATTCCCTTTTCCACCCTTGATGAGATATCCTTGAAGCTCATATGGCAACTCCACCTTCCATGAACCCACCTTTCCTTTTTCCCCTTTCCATCCTTTGATGAGCATTAGTCTCATCTGGAAACTCCATTGAGGTATTATCCTAAGTGATGGAACCATGGCCTCACGTGAATTACCATGGGAATTCCATAATGTGCATCCTTCTCTTTATGTTCAAAATATCCCTAGATATCCAAATCATGGCTTTGTAGAGTGGAGGGAAAAATTCCCTAAATTTAACGGTGATCCAACTCTAGAAGTCACTCATGTTGTGGAGTATATGAAGTATGATTCAAGCTTAAATGTGCTACATGAATATGTGTTGATGAAAATTTGTGTATCTTCTCTGGAAGAAATTCAAAGAAAGTGTCGTTCACACTAGTGTGACCCAAAAAACATCCCATCTTCCTCGAAGCTCATTGAAGAATTTCTCATGCATTACCGATCGACTACTCAGAATCTGCAAGATAATTTCCAAGAGCTCAAAGGCACTCTTTGCATAGAAGGTTTCCATGTGGATGAAAAGAAAATAGATGAAGATTCTCATGTTGAAGACCTAGACAAGACATCCAATGAATATGAAGTGTTTGTATCTACCCTCCCATTTGATGAAAAAATCCAGGCCTCGATTCCTCCTACACATCAAGAAGAGAACATGATGAGTCATGACCCTTTTGAAAAAATTGATGATGCTTTATTCCATGACTGTGGAAGTGAATAAATATTAGAGGAGCCCTTGGATATGATATATCCTTTTGAAAAAAGGAAAACAAAGCACTTTGCAGTAAGGATCAAGCCTAATGTAATATTGAGGCGATGGAGGAGCATGCCCATGAAGAGAAAATGGAATCCTAATGAAGCGCAACATGTTGAGACATTGTTATATTTTCTCCCACCTGATGTAGTTGAGGTTGTCTAGTCGTGATCTTCTCATGTTCATGAATTTGAAGAAGAAACTAGCCTCAGTGAATAATTTGAAGATCCAGTTGAAGACTCCCATGCTTCTACTCCTCTTGCACACGAATACAAATAAATGATCATTTTTGTTGATGTTCTTATGAAATAACCTTTATATATGGTTGATAAGCATATAGACACTTTCATACATACTGGCAGACACAGGTGGGATATTGGTCATCTCATGTTTTATAGAGACCCTATTTACGACATTGAGAATAGCCCTCAAGAAAAGGGGTTTGAGTTGTCATCTTCAAAGAATAATTTGCATGCGTATATGATTCATATGTTTGGTGACCTGATGATTACATGGTTACATATTTATTTGAGGATGACTGGTCACAACATTTTCAGGATGATTTTTTAGTTCTCCCTTGGGACTTGTGATGCATATCTTTTTGGGGATGCATACTTATTGTATGAGGACTCTCAGACGCCTTCATCCTCAATTTTGGGGGGAATACCAAGACGTGGCCATCTCAAAGTGATCTGAGGTTCACTCTATAAAGAGGAAGAATTTTCATATCGAGGATTTCTACAGGGATTCACAGATGAAGAGGTTGTTTTTTTCTTTCTCTAGACCTGAGGTTATTCCTTACTACAAATCTTCTTCTTCGAAAAGCCATGCATTCTTCTTTCGATCTCCTATCTCCTCTCAGTCTTCAACAAGAAGTAGATATTTGTGCGTGAATGAAGATGAATAATTGTTTATATACGATAGTCCTTTTTAGATATGGGTTGATCTAGATTGTGGCTATCACTTTAGGCAGGATTCCTTGGATGATCAGAGTTGTTGATATTCTTTCTAGAAATATTTCCTTCCTCCCACCCATCTCCATGAGTTTCATTTCACGATTAATTATATATCTATTTATGCTCATGATCATTATGTTCTTGACTTATCCTTTTTTTTTACATAATTAAACATAGGGGGAGATACTTTGATGGAATGGTCAATTGGTTGCACTGGTTGCGTGACTTCACTTGAAATCATTTATCGCCTGATCTTCAAGGCCCCCAAGTAAGTACGAAAGTCATCTTTCTTTCCTTTAATTTTCATCTTGATTTCTCATATTAGTTTAGATGCATTTCATTTTTCATTTTTCTCTACTTGCATATTGATTTCATGCTCTGTTTAGAAATTTTTGAAAAAAATGCAAAAACTTTCTTTTTTATATTAGTTTTCATTTGGGTTTTGATGTATATGGACGAATGGTGATAGAACCATCTTATATTTTATGATTTCTTGTTTCAGTGTAGGCACAGGTCTACCAGGAGATGTTGTCATTCTCATGCCTCTATGACGAGCACATGTCCCCAAGTAGGAGCCATATGTTATCCCCCTTTTCTGGGATAACTAAGGAGATGATGTCTCAAGGCCCTCGGGTTGCAGATATGGAGTGTTGAGAGACCACATGACTAGAAGTTTCCACTTGCACATACGGAAGCCCTTTCTATCACCACATTTGGATCCATTTCTCAGTGCATCTACCACACTTGATAGCTTTTGGAAGACAAATGTGTCTTTCTCCATGCGATACAAGTCAGGTATTGTGGTAGGTAATCACCCTAATATTTGAGGCATTTAAACATGTTGTATTTAAGCTACTTTTGATTATAGAACACTTGCTTGGACATTATTATTTTGACCTGGTTTCACCTTGATGAGTGTCATAGATTTCCTAGTAATTGGACAACCTTTGGGGAAGGTTTGTGACTAGGGGTCCCTTAAGGGGTTATTGTACCATTCCCGACCATACTTACCACCTTCTGCTCATTACACTCCCATCATATTGTCTTCTTCTAATCCCTTTGACTTTAGTGACCCAAGAAGGGAATGTACCTCATTTCATAGGAATAAGGGGATGAAGGCCCAGAGATATTGTTGTTGGATAAAAATATAAAAGAATAAATATTGACCTTCCATATGCTTCACCCAGGGATCCTCGAGAAAGCAATGAAACACTTCTCTATAAGAAATGGGGACCTACAAAAACAAATGATAGTGAATTCTTAAGGGGTTAGTTGGAGGATGGGAGGTCTCATCACGAGCCGAACTATCATGATCTTAGGTATTTAGCGGTATGACATTACCATCATCTGGTCACCAAGCCAATGTAGTGTCTCTCAATTACAAAACTAAGAGAAAGGAGGTCTCATCATGAGCCAACCTTCTCATTTTGATGAGGTATTTGTGAATGTTGTCTTTATCTGGACACCAAGATAAGATAGTGTCCTTCAACTTTTTCCTTAAAACATGAAAGCAATATAAGAAGAAAGAACGGAAAGAAGACAGGCTTGGAAAACCGCATTGCAAACAAAGATGCCACACACCCTCTACAAAGGCACCCATAAATGAGATAATATGAGCCCTTGTATGTCATGAAACACATTGGCCTATGAATTCTAAATACCTTTCCACCTCATCCATTACATAACCTTGAAAGGCCATCCTTGGGAGCAACCGCTACTTGAGGGTTTTGGTCTACCCAATAGGACTATTATAACACCCCTCCCATACTTAAACTTGGTTAATCGTAAAGGGTCTTTGATAATTTGTTTAATTTGATGAGGTAGTTTTTATGCACTTGTTTAGGTGCTTTGATTATTAGATGTGGTTTACACTTGTCATGATATCTTTGACTTGAGATCTTTGGAAGGCATACCCTTTTGATTTGCAGGACCTTGCTTGGTGGCTAGTTTTTGGAGAACAAGCCTAGCTTCGGCTTACATGGGGAAAGAAGCCCACATGTTGGATGTTGTAGGCCTACACACTAGATCACAGATACATTCCTTTGGAGGCTTACACGACATCATGTAATATTTTATCCAATGCCTATTACCCAAACGACTTGCCTAGGAGAGGCAAATCGTTATCTTTTGAGGCTTGGCGTCATGCTTGAGGGGGTTTGATGGTGATGGAATTATTGTACATTGACACTTGGCATATTTTGACTGGAGGAGACATGGATTGACCCTAACACATGATGAAGAGGCTCAAGGATCCCCAAAGACCTCCATTTTCCTCTCCAACAACTTGCTCAAGTGGTCAAAACGTCCCCTAAAGGGGTGATGTTGTTTCATTTTAGGGTTTCTAATGTGTTAAAGTGAAAATTAAATATTATTATTTGATGCAAGGGGTAAGATAAGGGTTGTCAACCCCTTTTCTTATGTTTTTCCCTTGCTAAGTGGACAAACTATGTTTTAAACATTTTGTATAAATAGAGATCATGTGAATCTCATTTCATAACATAACTCTCCTCTTGTGAGATGATACTTGGCTGAAATTTGCACCCTATTTGGGAATTTCTCATTGTCTCTTGGTTGCTACTCTCTTTTAATGGTTTTACTTTGGCTATTGGATGGATGGATGATGCGCTATCTCTAGTGGAGGACTATTTCTTGCTTTATGGTGGATTTTATTGGTTAAAAATAGGTTTATCTTGTTAATGCTTGGACTAGGTAAGGAATCTTTGTTGCTATTGCTTATTTTCTTGGTTTCAAGGTTAATTTTCTTAAGCTTTTGGGGAGTATAATTTCATACAACCCCACTAAGTCCATTGTAATTTTCTTGAAATACCTTTTTGCATAAGGAAATACCAGGAGGAGTAAAAGGGTTTACACCCTCCTATGGCTTTTCCAAGCTATCTTAGCTTTCCTTGGGGAGTAAAAAAGGCTTACACCCCCAAGGAATTAGCTCACCTAGATATTTAATTTTTAGATTCCATATCCCAATAGTTAAAGAAACTAATCTTCTTTGCATTGGAGAAATAAAATCATTTCATTGGTATATGTGAAAACAAGAGATTTTGAGATTGTTTAAATTGAAATCTATTCTATGTGCTCCAGGATTGTTAAGGCCACAAGGGCGTTTTGATTGGTCAAGGATATCTTATTGTCATTATAAAATTTAATCTACAATCATTAGGGCTGCAACAAACTCATTTAACTTCTTTCTCTTACTCATTTTTCATCCATAAAAAATTGTTAAGTTGCCATATTAATCTACTAATCATTGTGCATTTTTTGGGTGGTTTACTTGTGATTTTGGTGGTTGAATATTGTTGTTGTAGCAATTGTTTGCTACATTCATAAGGATGATACAATAATTCTCTGAAAAAACTGTTTAGCAACCCTCTTTTACTGTCAAAATTTGTGCTAGAATATTATAAAGTTATCTACTGGTTTAGTGTTTCATTGTCCAATAATTATTTGACAATTTTGATGGTTAATTATGTGGTAACTAGATGTTGTTCTTGTTGATATATATTTATGTTTGTTGTTGAAATTAGGGACAACAAGATTATCTTTCTTTTCCACCTAAGATATACTTCGAACAATTAGTTTTTCTTCTGTCCCGGTAAGGTACAAACACTCTCAGCAGGTACCCAAGGACTTGGCAACCTTAAACCTCTCTCAAGACTCATTCTCAAGCCTTCTTCCATCTAGTAATTTGACCTATAGGGGATTCCATTTATACATCTCACTTTCCATCTCATTTCCCCCTAGGATCTCCGATATTCCCCCCTCGAGATGATTCTATCATCTCTAAAGTGACGGGAACACCTTCATAGGGTGAGAGTGGGTAGGTTCTCTCTTAGTTTTCACCATTTGGTGGTTGGGTTGATCTTTTCCCAACCTACAACTTGTGCGATAACACATCCCACTAATTCCAAATATAGGACATTACCATGAAATACATTCATTATGTGAGTAGTACTTAATCATATCCTATACATATATCTTTTCTTAAGAGGACAAGTCAAAATATTTGAACATGTGTTCTCTTTCAAAATGCAATATGATAGCATAGTTTTTATATTTTAATATAATTAATGTATAATATGTCATTCTAGATTTGTTCCCGTATTGAAATGAAGTATAAGTTAATAATTCTTGACAAAAAAATCATGATCAATCATGTTTTGAGCATATCCTTCTTCTCCATTAAAATATCTCTTTATGCTAATTACACAAACCCTTGTGTATAAGGTTTTGAACATATCCTTCTTCTTCATTAAAATATTTCTTTATATTAATTACACGAACCCTTGCAAAAAATTTAGAATGATTTTCCACCTAGCTTTAGGCTCATTTGTTATGAAGTTACCAAGCTAAGAAAAACATTGGAAACTTCACTTCAACTATAAGGTTGCCAATTATTATGCTAAATGTATGAAAAACACCATAATAGGCATAGATCCATAAACACTTTTCCTTCCTAAGATTTCATTGTCACACTCAAGCCCTATACATAAAAAACTTATAAATACCTTGGAATAATATTTTAAATGGATATAAAAAGGAAATGAGTTTTAATTACAATTTTTTTTTTATCTTGAACAATAAAACCGGATAAAAAATTCTCCAACATTTACAATTGATGTGATTTGTTAAAATATTTTCCTTGGTGTCTTTTCAACCTTCTTCCTTCAAGTACTTAGAAATTTGTTTATGATTTCTCCAAGGAATTATCCTTTGTTATTTTTTTGTTGTAAGTAAGAACTATATATTACCTTCCATAGTCAATAATTACAGCATAGATCAAAGACACTAGTGCATAGGTTGCCAACAAAGGAAACCAACCCCTCCACCAAGTCTTGAGTTTCTAAAACGCTTTGCCAAAAAGGTGAAAACAAGACATCATTATATAGCCTTGACCATATTTGACAGAACTAAAACTATGAACAACCAAAACTAGTGAACAATAGTATCTTGTCAGCCATACATGAATAGAGAAATACAAAACTAGATAGGTCATGGTACTTATTTTCCATTGGTTTCTCTTGGAGAAGCCTTCTTGGAAGAGTTGGTCCATTCTGGGATCATAACATATTGGAGTACATTTTCCTATCCACGCCTCTGATGCAGATTGTCTGAGCCAGATTCCAACAACCACTCAAGCTTTTTATACATCAACTCCTCTATAAATTTTTATTCCCCATTGTCTCTCCTGAGTGTAATGATAATTTGTCATTGGGCGTTCGAGAAACCAATTGGAGGGCGCGAATTCACTTGCGAGTTTGAGCCATCCCATTCCTCATGATTTTGAGGGACCAAAACAAAGGACAGGGATGGGTTGAAGCTTGATATCTACATGTCAACTTCTACACCAGGAACAAAAGGACCCAATTGGTAGGTGTGGGTGGTATTAACCTCCATGGATAAACCTTTGAATATAATAGAATATTATGGAAGCAAGAGAAAACCTAAACAGATGTGCGAAAACCCTGGAATACAAGTCGACTCAGCAGAATAAGTAATATTGAAGTATTATATGCAGAAAATGGTAGGTCAACCTTGCTTGAAGAGACACATGTTCACCTAGCCAGATTAGTATAAATAGAAGGCGCTTTAGCTCATATGGAAAAACACACACTCACTCAGTTGGTGTGCATATCTTAGAAGTGCATTAACAACAGAAGTAGTGCACAAGTATGGAATATGAGAAGCAACTACTGCAGTGGTGCAACACACTCTTGTTCAACCTTTTTGGTACTCTTACTTGTGTACTACCTTTTTGGTGTGTTCTATTGTTTTATCTGTTGGTTCTAGTGTGGCTTCCCAGAATCATTCTATCTAGAAAATATCCAGGTGATCGGAGGTGGCTTTGTGCCTATGGTTGGGTGACAATGGTGTTACATTGTCTATGGTGAAACAAACACAATATTCTAATAGGGTATGGGACCACACCACCTTCAAAATAGTCTAACCACTGGAAGGTAGATCTGCAGGTCTCCATCAAGCGCACTGTAGCACAATTGCAGTTGCAGCTAGGGCTTCTTATCTTGCAACAACAACAAACCCTAACCTTATTGTTCAGGCACTTTAAGTGAATCGTTTGGAATAATTCTTGGATATCATAGTGCACCCTAACCCAATGCATCTCCTGATGTCATCAACCATAAAAAAAGGTCAAAGTTGAATTTTTGTGTCAAAGTCAAGGTTTGATGAGTCAAAGTCAAAAGACTACCCAAGGTCAAAGTCAAAGACAATCATGACTTCCTCCATAAAATCAGAGTGGGGAAGTAGAAGCATGGTCTCTTGGTAGAGCATGGAAGACAAGGATTGACATCATCCTTGAAAAGAACAAAGGGAAAATTTATGGAACCACAGACTAAAGAGCAAGCATCAAAGGATGAAGATTTTTATTTTTGGAGCTTCCAAGAACATGAACATGGAGTAGGAGAAACAATAAAAAACAACCACTGCAGATCTAAATATTTGGAAAGAGAATGGATGTTTGTCCAAGAAGTAATCATAGAGCCATAAATATCTCATATCTAATACATTAAGAGGAACAACACACTCTCCGGGTTGGAAATAATACTTGTCTCAGAAGAAAAGTAACTCAAGGGGAACAATAGCAAGATTCTAGGTTTTCATATCAGGTTTGATATTTTTATTGTTGCTTAAGTATTGCAATCCTTTAGATTTTATTAATGCTAGGGACAAATGAATACTTAGTAGCATGTACTATTAATATAAATGCTTATTGTACTTAATTGCAATATGAACTAACATATATCCTTTAGGAGACATTTCTTGTTCTTGTTCTCAATCATGACACCTTAGTAATGATATAATGAATTACCATGAAATTGATATGTTTTTATATAAAATTATATTATATTGGAAATATTTTTTCTCTTATTATTCCTATTTCAGGCAGGTTATCCTACATATTCCAGGAAAGTTACCATAGAAAGAAAGAATTGAAAGGACTTAGAGGGAGTCAAACTTCATAGGGATTCAGTGATCAAGAAGAAGCAAGGTTTCATGACACTTTGCAGGATGCATAGGGGAATGTAGCATATGGAAGCGTGGTTCGAGGATTCTCTCAATTAGAGGGAGTTGATGGAAGAATTCGAAAATAAGGATCTTGTAGGCTTCATGCCGAGTTGTAGGCCTTTTTTCGAGTTGTAGGCTTCATGTCGAGTCATAGGACTTGTGTCAATTTGTAGGATTTATGTTGAGTTGTAGGCTACTCCAGTGAGATGGTTTGGTATGCTGAGTTTTTTCTACACTAGTGAGACAATATGGTACGCTAGTGGCATAGTCGAGAACCTGTATGGTTGTGATGGTGTTTCTTGTAATATGATTTGGGTGATCATGAGATAGCTTGTGTAGCTCTGGTGATGCTACCAGTCTGAAAGACCATGTAGGTTTCCCCCATGCCATGTGAGTGTTGATGAATGCATCTATGTGGGACATTCTCCAGCTTACAAACCTGTGAGATGTGGATCATTGCAGTTATGTGAGTCTTTCTCTCATCTTACAAACCTAAGAGAAAACCCCTAAGAAGGGTACGTGGTTCCTGCCTGAGACAGATCTAGGAACATAGATATGACCTCCTCCATTCAGATATTTGAGAAGAACTCCAGATGATTATCCAGTGGGAAAGGCGATTTGTTGAGTTAGGCGTGCTTGTGGCTAAGCACAAGGTGAACGTGTGAAATCCCAAAGTGTTGGGTGCATCAGCATGTGAACATAAATGAAGACGATGTATTAAGCCTCTTATGAACAACAGAGTTGACAAGAATAATCCAGATGATTCTCTTGTGTGAGGCCATGGGAATGAAGATCTATAGAGTGGACGTGCCTGTGGACGAGCACAGGTGAACATGTGAAGATTTGGTTCTTCTATGTAGCGCAGTGAACCAGAGATATGACATCCATATGGATGTGCCCCTAATGGATGAGCACTAGTGGGTGTATCAAATCCTTTTTTATATATTGTTCAAGACTCAGACCTGTATGTAACCCTAATTGTTATGTAAAGGGTACAGGTCGGCCCCACCTTAATGTGATTAATAATAAATGTAAAAGATAATCAATATGGTTAATATTAATTTTAATAATGATGATAATAATAACTATAATTATAATGTGAAATAGAGAGGTCGGCCCTGTTGAGCCAATAGACACTTCAATTGACAGGTTTAGTTTAGTATAAGTAAAAGTAAAATCCCCATTGTGGAAACATATCTTTCATGTGAGTTTGGAAATTTCAGTAAGTACATTTACTTGGGAAAAGTGTGCACCTCCCTTGGGTGCTAGTCTTCTAGGGTTTGAGAACCCTCTTGTGTGCTATGTCTTTCTTGGTGGTGAAGTTATTTCTCTTGAAGAATATAGAAAAGGATTTGGTTATGTTTTCTTCCCTTTTTGAGAAGGGTTTCCAAGGATACTTCTTGTGTTCTTATGCATGGTGTTTCGTCTTGTGATCTTGGTTGCTGCAACATTATTGTTTATGGTTAAGTGAAATGATAAAATGGAATGAAATTCATGCTTAACCTAGCTTTTGAAAAATCAACATGGTATTAGAGCATAGGTCTTGAAGAACCCACTGAACAAGCATCTACCAGTCTCCTCTCTTTTTTGCAAAATCGTACGACCCTCCTAGGGTTTTCAAAAAAATTGTACGACCTTCCTTTATGAAGTGTTTCAGTCCTTAAAAACTTGAACGTTGGGGATAATTTTGGCATAGGAGTGTACAACCTCCTCCAACACATTTCAAATTTCGATCATTTTGAAATTTTGGCCCTAGGGTTTCTAGGGTTTTGCCAATTTATGCAGAAATTTCAGTATTAGGGTTTCTGCAAGCTCATTGAAGGAGCTCTTTAGCTCACCAATGTTATCCTATCTTTCAAAGGATTATTTTTGGTAGTCATAAGTCCAATAAAACCTAAAATTGCTAGCCTATCCTAGTCGTTAGGTTTTCTATCCTAGCTGACAAAGGGTTGTGAAGAGTCTAAAATTATGATGAACAAAAACTAGGATGGAAGATAAGCTTGATGAATCAAGCAACTTCAAAGTTCTTGAAAGACAATACTTTAGAGGAAGACTTATTGTGGATAATACAAAAGGGGTTTACCAGAGACAACTATCAATTAATGGAAGGAATATGACGTCAGGACAAGGAAGCCAATCACCTACTCAAACCCTTACATTGAAGGGCCAACTTAAAAAAAACAAAGATGACAAAAGGTGACACCATGACTATCTTATTCATAAATATCTTAAAGGATAGAGATCACCCAAGAGCCATTGTATAAATCATATCAACATCCTCATGTATGCACTTGTATATATTATTTGTATCATTATCATGAAGAAAATTGTAGGAGAAAGGAACCTTTGTTGAAGTCATGGATCCAGAGGGATCTCAGTGCATTCAGAGGAACAACACACTCAAAGTAAAACCTC
>JZKD02S1673931.1:438919-461421 GCA_000966675.3 Picea glauca | reverse complement strand
CATATATACAGTAAAATTGATTTCTATTCAATAAGAAAATAAGATGAAACTGTAAAATGCAACGGAAAATAAGCTTGTTAGAATGGTGGTGGTTTATCTCTGAGAAGAGATGTGACGGTTGTGTTCATTCACCATAAGATAATTACAATGAGGATCTCAAGGTATTTTTACAATAAACAAGAATGTCAAAAACCCTAGACATCCAAAAACCTAACCCTAGGAGATGAAGCGCCAAAAGTCTTGTGGGCCCCGTTTGGGTAAGTTAGTACATCAACTTCCCAGGGTCGTAACTCTTGAATAAAATCTTTGTTTTAGACGCATGATAGCTCGTTGGGAAGGTTTATATGAGGACTACACAAGTTCCCTATGGTGACCCTTACATATGATGACTGTGGCAAGCCCTAAAGATGGTGTTTAGGGCCTCAAAAAAACTCCAGAAGTCAGGGACCGGAAAACTAGGAAAACTGTCGAACTAAAAAACTATCAAAATAAGCCAATTGGAATAGGTGAGAGGTCATTGACATCCATTTGGATCATAATGTCTATACCAAGAAAGTAGGAAGTCATCTCATAATCTTTTTCCTTTATGTTGATGACCTTATCCTTACTGGTAGTGACTCAAAAGTTTAAAGCCATGTGAAAACCAGCCTTAAGAAGAAATTTGAAATGATAGACTTAGATTTTTTGCACTATTTCCTTGGCCCCCAAGTTTTGCAAACCAATGAAGGAATTTTTCTTTATCGGTTTAAGTAGGCTTGTGACCTTCTTCGTCACTTTCACATGGACGATTGTAAACCAACCCCTTCTCCCTTCCAGTCTAGAGTCATTCTTATTTCCGCATGTACTTCTCCCGAAGTTGATGCCACCTTGTACCGTCAGTTAGTTGATAGCCTCTTATACTTGACACATACCTGTCCTAATCTTTCCTTTGTTGTTGGTCTTGTTATTCGGTATATGCAAACACCCCATGAAAGCCATTGGAAAGCAACTAAAATGATACTTTGTTATGTCCATGGTACAGTTCAGTTCATGATACATTACAGTTCAAGGGGGACTCCTTTATTGGTTGGTTTCACTGATTCAAATTGGGCCAACGACCCTGATGATCGGAAGTCTACTATAGCTTATGTTTTTCATCCTTAGTTCAGGACCTGTCACTTGGGATTGTAAGAAACAACAAGCTATTTCACTTTCTTCAGTAGATGCAGAGTATTGAGCAACGGTAAATGCAAGTCAATAAGCCTTATGGCTTTGACAGATTCTTTCAAAGTTTGGATTCCAACAACAGCATCCGACCAGCCTTTGGTGTGACAATCAGAGTGCCATCAAGATTGTCAAAGACCCAGTTCAACATCAACACAATAAACACATCGAGCTACACATGCACTTCATCATAAAGCTCATTCATGATCAAGTTATTGAAATGCTCTTTTGTCCTACAGAAGATCAAGTTACAGACATTTTCACAAAGTCTCTTATAGAAGCGAAGTTTTCCAAACTTCGATCTATGTCAGGAGTTCATGAAGTTTTCATTAAGGGGGGATAGGCTCTATTGCCACATTCCTTCTCTTATTGTGTCACTATCGTAAATCCTTCAATCATATCCCAAGTTGTTCTTAAGAGAGGATGTTAGGATATTTAGACACTTAGGAGTTAGTTAAGATCTACTTTGTCTAATGTGTCGCTAGGTAAAAGTGTGTGTCTTTAGTGTGCATTAGTATGCATTTGTAGTTACGAAATCCGACGGTCACAATATGTTCCCGACATAGAGTGATCTGACGGTTCATATTCTCCTCGATCTTAATGACCATTGATTTGTGGCTTAACACCTGATTGGTCTATGATCTCTATTTAAAGAGCATGGAGGTTCATTTGTCGATGATTGATTGTGATAAACTCTCTTTTAAAATCTCTTTGTAATCTTTTTCTTTTGCATTAATAAACTGCTCCATGTGGTTGCTTTGGCTAGAGTCATGGATGTTTCCCCATAGGGGAATAAGAGTTCTCCCAAGAAGGTGCATGAGTCTGCCATCATAGCATCCAACCAAGGGCATCAAAGGAGGAGGTTGTATCAACCTGGACATGGAGGATAGATAATTGAGTCGAAACCATTTTGGGCCCAAGGGTAGTGTGATATCAATTGGGTTTTACCACGTCAAAACATCGGTGTGTTGATCTTTGATCTAGTTGTGTGAGTGGTTACTGAAGGTGTTCATCCTCTGTTGGAATACCCATGTTGTCGAACAAGCACAATATATATGGTGAAACGAGCACAACATTCTAATAGAGACTGCTACTATCAACATCGAGCAGTGATGAAGCACTGCGACGACAACCTCTGAAACTAGTGAAGCTCTCAGCAAAACGACGAAATTTTCCCCATTCACAAGGCATGAGGCTAGACCAAATCCCACAAAGAATAAGCCAGGTGAAGAGAAACCATAGGGAGGAGACCAAAAGCATGACAAGAGAGAGGAGATCAATGCGTGGGATAAAAGACATGCCAAAATAAATTTCCTCTGGTGCTGTGATTCCCTAGGAAACCATCCAAAGCCTTAATTGTAACCTTCATTGCTCTGTATCTAATCGTAGGGAAACCCACATATCTGCCACGTGTGAAAACCTAATAATATCCTTCAAATATAGGAACTATAAGACCGACCCAAACATATTTAAATTCGTTATGACAACCATTGATCTCAGGAGTGATATAGAGCACCGGAAATTGACAAGCGTATTCGCTCTAAGCATGATGTTAATTCTTAAGGTGACACCCCAACCGGGGGAATTACCCTTTGTTATTGATATCATTTGTTAAAAATATTTTCCTTGCTTGCTATGTGAACCATCTTCATTATCTTTTAAATACCTAGAAAGTTTTTTCTTGTTTTTCCGAAGAATTATTGATAAAAGTATTGAGAAATTGATTTGTCCACATCTTAAAAGCGCCTCCAAAATTTATAACAAGTTAAGTTGTCCCAAATCTTGGCAATAATCAATAATAATCAATGATCATAGACTTTGTATGTGTGAGAGAGAGCCATGCAGGTTTAAGTCATTTTCAATGATCATAGACTTCATATGTGTGAGAGATAGCCATGCATGTTTAAGTCATTTTCACTTTTACATTGAATAAAAAATTCAAAAAATGTCATTGCCATTTTCATTTTGATGTGGTTGTATTTGGATTTAGTACTCACATATCACATTTATAATATACATTTTCTACCTTGCAAAGTTAATCTTATTTAAAGTTTATTTTTAACTTTTGTAAGAGAATGAAAATATGAAAAAAAATGTTAGAAATACTTTTCACTTTTACATTGAATAAAAAATTCAGAAAATGTCATTGCCATTTTATTTTGATGTGGTTGTATTTGGATTTCATACTCACATATTGCATTTATCCATATTGTGGAAAATGGATAAATACAATATTTATCCATTAGAATCCTATGCCAAATGATGTCAACCATTAGTGCCCTCCACAAGGTGTTTGCCAATAATGCTAAATTGAATGTAATTAAATTTCTGAGTCCCCAACCTCCACAATGCTTTGGTCTTGCAATGATGTCCCATCTATAGAGATGGTAGTGGTGCGTTTCCTTCTTACTACTCCACAGGGAGGCAAACATAAGTTGTCGAATGTCGTTTAAAACAGACTTTGGAATCACCTCCATAGACATCCAAAAGACCGATTGACTTTCCAATACTAATTTGACAAGAATTAATCTGCCTCCCAATGATAGCCACTGATTACACCAGAGCCCAATTTTTTTTTTCAATTTTTTCCACCAACTAGCCCCAATCATCAGCTTTGGCCGCTCCTGGCTTTAAAATATAGCCTAAGTACTTGAAACCCAAGTTTAAATCAACAAAAGAAAACGGTAAAATGGATTTTAAAAGTTTGAGCTCTAGATCCTCAAGCCCCCAATAATGAATAGTAGTTTTTGAAAAAATTATGCTAAGTCTAAAAACAGAACAGTAAGCTCGAAAAATGTCTAATATCAATCTCCATTCCATCGGGTCAACCTTAGACATTACAAGGACATCATCAACAAACATTAAGTGGATAATTTTTAGATGTTACGTTACCTTTATACCATAAATGCTCTGGTCAACAATGCCTTTGGATAACAACAAACTTATGCCTTCCATAATCAATATAAACAAATACGGGGATAATGGGCATCCCTGATGAATCCCCCTCCAACTCTTAAAATAATCCGTCGCCTCACCATTCATCAGAACTGCAAAATTGGCACTTGTAACACAACACATTATCCAATCCGTGAGCTTTACCCCAAAGCCTACCGAGAGTAAAACCACTCTAAGGTCTTCCCAGTCTATGCTGTCATAGGCTTTTTTGAGATCTAATTTCAACACCAGAGATATGATATTTTTTTTTTAATACTATGGAGAGTCTCATGGGCCGAACCAATTGCATCCTGAATTCTGTTGATGTTTGGACAACATCGGGAAGACATTCTCTAAAGATAATAATTAATAATATAATTATTATTGACTATTAAATATAGTATATAATAATTTAATAAGTTAATGATAATAATAAATATTTATTGATTATTCAAGGGACGCATCCTTTCATGGATGGTCACCTTATGTTCCCTATATATGGAACACTCATAATTGTAATAATACATCGATTATATCTTATATGAATAAAAACAACATGGTATCAGAGAAGGACTGGGCTAACTCCCTCACAGGAGGGCCCAAGATCCTAAAAGAAAGTTGCTTCTTGTTTTATCTATGTGAAGTCTCTCATGGTTGCGACTGTGTGCACTGAAAAAGTACAACAGATGTAGGAAAGGAGAATACAATGCTCATTTCGTTGATGAAAGGCATTGGAGTGATGGAAATCTTTGCAGGAAATTGAAGTTGTGGTACACATTAGCAAATATTTTCTTTTGGTCACCGAAAGAGTGTATGGTCCGTCGGGGGTGCACCCACCGGAAGAATCATGATGCAACTTTTCACTAAGTAATTCCTAAAATGACAAATAACTTCGAGCATTGTGCACCGGTGAGATTGGCATCAAGAAATCCAAGAAATCGTTGCACTAGAAGGGATTCTCATTCCATTGTGTGAATCTTGTCTTCATGTACCAAGGAGGGGAGTTCACCACTAAGGAATGCCCTCGAGACAAAGTGAGGTTGGAAACATGTTGGGACGCACTGGTGAGGAAGGTTTTCGGCACTGAACCCGCCTCCATCTAAGTCGATGTTGTGGTGATGTAGCTGCCAAAAATTTCCACGTCGAGGGTTTGCTCATGAATGGAGCATTGGTGGATTGTGGAGAATATGAAATATTCTATGAAGCTGAGGGTCTATGTGCAAGCCTGCAAAGTTAACCTAGATGTCAAGAGCTTCGAAGAGGCACTAAAAGAGTAAAATGGTCGTGTAATTCATTTTCTCACGTCCAGAAATATCCATATCTTGAAGAAGCATTTAATATTGTTTATAGCTAACTATAGTTTGAGATTGTGTTTGCTACCACAACAACCAATTGGTGATGCGTTGATGGAAAATTGAGATTTTTGGTAAATCTAATAAGGAGGCTTACATGAGAAGCAAGTCTAGAGTTGTTAAAATTTATCAGTCAATGATTGGATCTCCATAATGTAACTAGGCATTGATTCATTAGCGATTTTGAAGAAGCATTAAGTTGTCCACCTGGGTTATGCTTTTTCTATGGTCTGCAACACCCAATGGATTGAGTCTCAAAGTCAATGGGTATGTGTAATGAATGGACAAGTGGATGCATGAGCTCGACACCAACGAGTTACATTGACATGTTTTTCTTTGTATCCTACATATTAAATTTTGCAGATTTATTTGGTCAGATGATTGAGCCTACATTGATTCACTTCGACAATCAAAGTGGAGTGAAACTATCGGTGAATCTAGTTTCTCATGACAAAAATGACTGTAGTAGGCATTGGGAAACAAGAAAACTGGCAGCAAGGATCATTATACCTTATACAAGAACCCTTGTTTCTTTGAAGGACCGTTTTCCCTGGTACGAGAGCCTGGAAGATGTCTTATTGTATTTGAGCCACTTTCCCTGGTACGGGTGCTCAATAATGTTATACATGTCATCAATTTTGCTAGTGTGCAAGAAATGAAAGAGAAAATGAGATCAATCCCCTTGATCTTCTCTCTTTCTAGTATAGTCTCTAGAAGGGGGACCTGGTTAGTGGACAGTGATATCACATGGAAGATAGCGTGATCTATTTTGAATTCTGACTCAGAGGGAGTCAAGAATCAAGGGGATTCATCTAGCTCATGTAAAGAACCAAACATGGAGGGCCCCCTTGCTCAAAGACAAGTAGACTCTAGGAGTAATGTACCTCCTAGGACAGGACCATGCCAAAGAGCAGAGATTGAGTTACCTCCAAAGGAGGAAGAGCTACCTTTAGTGTTAAAAGGAAGTAGAGACAAAGAAAGATTCACCTCCAGATCCAGAGGGAGAAGTTATTGAGACACTCTCAGTTTCAATTCCACAGAGAGAGAGTGGAGGAGACAGTTCCACATAGAGCATCCCCAGAGGAGGGTAGTTGCTAACAGAGTAGAGAAGTTACTCTCAGTCTCAGTGTTTAACAATTACAAAGTCCCAAAAGGAGCAATTGATGTTCCCAGAGATATTGCAGTAGGTCATAAGAGATCGTCAGAATTTGCAGGACGAWGGACATGCAACTCCTTGTGGTACCTTATGAGAGAGCAAGATACCTCAGAGATGTCTGTGTTATGCTGCAGYTATGAGCCACATCATTGATTTTGAGTCTTCATGTTATGAGGAGGCATTTAGTATGGAGAGATGCCATGATGGAGGAGTATYAGTCCATCATGAAGAATGATGTATGGTATATTGTTCCGAGACCTAAAAGGAAGCCTATAGTGACTTCCAAATGGATCTATAAGATCAAACATACAACTGACAGAAGCATCGAGAAGCACAAAGCAAGTTTTGTTGCTAGAGGATTCTCTCAGGTGGAGGGAATAGATTATGAGGAGACATTTGCTCATGTTTCTCTATACACTTATATTCAAATGAGTATTGCCCTCACAACATCCATGGGTTGGAAACTAAATCAGATGGATGTGAAGACAACCTTTATTAATGGAGAGATTGGGGAAGAAATATATATCGAGAAGCTAGATGGTTTCACCATACATGAGGAGGAGTCTCATGTATGTAGGTTAAATAAGGCCCTGTATGGATTGAAGCAGGGACCTCGAGCTTGGTATGTGAGGATTGATGGACACCTGATGAGTTTGGGCTTCAACAAAAGTGTTGTTGATCCCAACCTGTACTACAAAACTGTTAATGATGAGGCCTTGATTTTGGTCATCTACGTTGATTATTTATTCCTCACAAGTACAAAGATCCTTATTATTGAATGCAGGTATGCGTTGGCCTTTGAGTTCAAGATGAAGGACCTTGGTATGATTCACTACTTCTTGGGACTAGAGGTGTGGAAAAGAACTGATGAGATCTTCCTGAGTCAGGGGAAGTACACAGTTGAGAAATTGAGGAAGTTTGAGTTATTGAACTTGAAACTCATGACTACACCTATGATGATGAATCTAAAGAAACTAAGTGTGTCTTCTTATGATTTTGACAAAATTGATCTAACTCTGTACAGATAGATGATTGGATAATTGATGTATCTAGTTAACACCAGACCAAATATTTGCTATGCAGTGAGTGCACTTAGCCAGTTTATAAGTCAACTGAGATAGACACACTAGATTGTTGTGAAACATGTGTTGAAATACTTGCAAGGCATAGTTCGACATGGTTTGAGATATACTACCAGTATTGATATGATATGGCATGAATATATTGACTATGATTGGGCAGGGAGCGCAGTGGACAGAAAGAGCACCTTCAGGTGTTTCTTTACTTTGGGATCTTTCATGGTTTCCTAGTGTAGCAGGAAATGAACTTATGTGGCGTTGAGCACAATAGAAGCATAATACATTGCATTAAGTATGACAGTCTGTGAAGCAGTGTGGCTTCACAAGCTCCTTGCAGATCTATCCGAACATGTGCTGGATTCTACCATTATTCATTATGGTAACCAAAGTTGTGTGAAGATCTCTGATAATCCGGTGTTTCATGACAAATCGAACCACATTGAGACCAAGTACCATTTCATCCGAGACATGGTGCAAAGGAAGGAAGTATTGGTGCAGTACCTTTCTAGAGATGAGCAGGTTGTTGATGTTCTTACCAAACCAGGATGAAGTTTAAGTACTTCCATTACAGACTTGGCGTGGCAGAGAATGCCTCCCTCACTGAGAGGGAGTGTTGATGTTTGCAGCTTCCTGAGATATTCTCCAAATCGTACTCCTATGTGACTGAGTTGATTTGATCTGTGATGACACTTATTCGAGAAGGGATAAGTGGGGCACCTATCCGAGAAGGGATAAGTGTAGTTGGGATTATAACCCAATGTCCCATGTGGAGAGAACATGAGGACATATCAAGGGATTTGACCCTTGACATCATACACTATGGGAGTTGACCCTAGTGTTTCTAGAGGGTGTAGCCTCTAGAAGTCCACATGGAGTGCCATGTGTGATAAAATTTCTACAGATCGTACTCCTCTGTGAATTGAGTTGAGTTGATCTGTGAGGACACTTATTCGAGAAGGAATAAGTGCACTTGGGCTTATAGCCCATCGTCCCATGTTCAGAGAACATGAGGACATGTCAAGAGAGTTGACCCTTGATGTCTCAAACTATGGGGAGTTGACCCTAAGTGTTCCTAGAGGGAGTAGCCTCTAGAAGTCCACCTGGGAGTGCCATGTGTGACAAATCTTTTACTACTATGGTGGTTTTGTACCACTGGCGGAGACTACGTGTCTCGGAACAGTAGTTGTGTACTACTATGGAAAGATACCTCCCTAGCTAAGAGGGAGTGTTGATGTTTCAACATCGGGCATAACTTATCCTACATTGGGCTGCAGACCAAGGCAGATAGGATACATTTATCACAAAGGTGCACTTGTGGTAAATGGGCCCAGACGTAGTCCTTCCTTGATCATGACAAGGAATAATATGGTCTCGAGGTGCTTGAAGTGCTTTCCACATGTCAGTTAGCATCAAGCTGACATTCACTCATAGGTGTGTGCCTGTGGTGAAAGATCTTGGTGTGGTCTTTGTCCTAGTCATGGTGATTTGACAAGGAATGATAAAGAGTCAAGATGTTATATGCTTTTACATGCGGAACCAAAGTGAGCCTAATCTCAGAGAGCGTTAATTGGATCAGAGGGAGAGTCGCAGAAGGAGTTTCTCCTCGGTTCAGGTGGGAGAGAGACGTCTCCCAAGACTGAAAGGCAAGTGTCATGAGTCTATGGTGATGTTTTTATACTTCAAAGACAAGAGTGACATATTGCAGAATGTCTCCCTCGTTGAGAGGGAGTGTTGATGTTTGGAAAAACATCGGGAAGACATTCTCTAAAGATAATAATTAATAATATAATTATTATTGATTATTAAATATAGTATATAATAAGTTAATAAGTTAATGATAATAATAAATAGTTATTGATTATTCAAGGGACACATCCTTTCATGGATGGTCATCTTATGTTCCCTATATATGGAACATTCATCATTGTAATAATACATCGATTATATCTTATATGAATAAAAACAACAAATTCTTCTACCCTTTAAGAATCCAAGTTGTTCTAAAGAAAGACACTTTGAAAGAAAAGGCTTCATCTGATTAACAACGATTTTTGAGATTACCTTGTAGATAAGATTACATAAGGAAATAGGTCGAAAATCATCGAAGGAGTCTAGCTTGTTTACCTTCAGAATAAGCGCCAAGAAAGTCAAATTAAGACCTCCACAAAGTTTGAAATTCCTCCTCGAGTCCTCCACCACCTCGAGCAGATATTCACCTACTAAATCAAAGAAATAAATGAAAAACTCAGTAGTCCACCCGTCAGGACCAGGGATTTTGTCTTTGTTAAACTTTTCTAGAACAGATTTGATTTCCTCCAACGTAACAAGTTTAAGGAGCGAATCCTCCTCATCCTCAGTAACCATTTTTGGATAAAGGCTGGAGATTCTCACAAGTTTTGAATAATCTGATCTATATTTTGCTCTAAAAAAATCCTTGAAGTGATTAAACGCCTCCTCTTTAATCGCTTCTTGACCCGTTATCTTGTTTCTAGTGCCTAATGTTAATTCCCACACATGCTTTTGATTTCTATTATAGCTTGCCATCTTGTGGAAAAATTTAGTATTGGAGTCTCCATTCTGGATCCATGTAACCCTGTTGCGTAAACGCCAAGCCTCCTCCCCTCGCAACAAATTATTTCTATTAGATTCCATCACTTGGAGCTTTCCATTGTCCTCTAAGGATAAGGATACCTCCGCTAATTTAAATAACAATTGCTCAATTTCCTATTCCCAGTTTTCCAGTGACTTTTTTTTAGCGATACTTCTTTTAGCCAGATCTTTGTTTGAATTTTTAGTTATTTTTGCCTCCATACCAGTCATTATTGACTATTAACCTCCAATAGGAATCGGGGGTCGCTCCAAATTGTATGAACCAGGTTTTTAAAATCGGATTCCTGCACATTATTTTCGTCCTAATACACACTTGCAAACATGAGAAAAGTCTAGCTCACTTAGTACGTCCTTGGAGGCACAATGCCTATGTTCATAGTCCACACTGTCACATTGACTGGAACCTCTTCTTTCCAAGCTTACTCCTAGGGAAGCCAAGGGGGGTAGACCCTAGTTACTAGATGTGGTATAACTTTGAAGTTCTAGGAGTTGGTTTTAATTTGTTAAAGGTTAAGGGGAAAACTAACCTATGATGTTAAGGCAGCAAATGCAAAGTGCAAGATTATTCAATGACAAGCAAACCCTTCCCTAAGTCAACTAAGACTAGTGCCTAAATGTTGGGCAAGGGGTCAACTAAGTTTTGAGGGGGATTTAATTACAAAAGATTACAAGTAAAATAGATTACAATTATCCCACAAAAAAGATACAATTACTTACACAAAGAATATGAAATGTTACAAGGATACAAGATATACACAAGGTACAAATGAACAAGATAAAAGGTGCCAAAGTGTGGGATTTAATATATACTTTAAGATCAATCACATAAGGCCAAGCATGCCCCAATAACACTTACTCTATTGGATTGTTTTTCAATGGCAACCACTAAAGCACTCAAGGTTCAACAAGATGATGTCTCCCCAATGGGATACTCAACTTCTTCTTCAATCACACCACGAGAGCATAAAATAAAGAGATGTAATTACTTGGAAGATCAATGCTCAAGAGATTTAACACTTAAATATTCAAACCACAAGATTGCATAAAGAGTGACAAAAGTAAATGTACTAGCAAGATAGACTTCTAAACAATCATCAAAAGATATGCCAAAAATAAAGATTGTCTAGGAGACTATGTGGTTAGGAGTTGTTTAAAGATTAGATAAATTTTATTTGCCCTTCCCCTAACTAAGTGTTTGAACCTTAAACCTCATCCTACTGTTGCCAAATGGTTGTCGGATGCTCAAGATAGTAAGGCAATGAGGCCCACCCTAGCTTTAATGGTCAGCCCTAACAGTAAGAGTACTTCCCAAAGATGACACACACCTGGTGCGCCATGAGACAATCCCCTGCCACTAGTCTCCATTGTTTTCCTCAAACCCATTTTAGATGGTGAAGATGGTAGAATTAGGTTGTCCTAATTGGTCTAAAATGTTATTATGACTTATGGGTAAGTCTTAAGATGTGTTGTGAGTGTTTTAAATGAATTTTAAGTGCTCAAAAATAGTGATTTATGCTCAAAACCGAAACTTAAAGTGATTGTTGTGAAGTGTGTTGCAGATTAAGAAAAGAGAGCATATACACGTCTAAAACATATGAGAAAGCTGAAATTGAAACATTTTTTCCATCATCATTTACTTAACCATGTGTGAATATGAACTTGAAAGGCAATGAATAAGTAAAAGACAAGAACAACTTGTCAACAATTACAACAAAATGAGGAAACTATCACCACTTAACCATGTGTGTTATTGCATGTATGAAATGTGTTAAGTAGATGAGAAACTTGTTGAAATTAAGATTTAGGTCCTACACCATTCACATATCCATAAACAAAATGAAATCATGAGAGTTATGTGTGCCCAAGAAATAAGATTGCTTCAAGACATATTGTTTAATCATGTAATATATTCCATATGAGACACCATGCTAAAGAGTGAAATATTTGCAAGAATAAAACTAAAGCATGTAAATGGAAATATGCCTTAAGGGCTTAAACTAAGATGATATGACATATGATGATTACTCTAGAGAATTTTAATCCATTTAAACCATATAAGTCATCAACACATCACTAACATCCTAGCCATACAATTTAGGGGGGTTACTCTCCCAAGGTGTAGGCAATTATTTATTAAGCAAAACTTGAAATAAAGAAAACCACTCACAATGGAAAAGGGTGGAGGCAAGTCTACCAATGTTGTGTCAAAGAGGGTTGGAAAGGAAAACTGAAAGATTATTATTATGCTAGCCACACGACCTTGTCTTGTGGACAAGTGGGGCAAGAAATAAAAAATGTTTAAAGGAAAACTAAAATCTAGCCCAAAGATTTTGGGGGGTTGTCTTGGCCAATCACTCTCCCAAGGTGTAGGCAACTAAAACTTGTTAAAATGAAATACAAGAATGCAAAAAAGATACAAGAGAATGCAAGTCTCAAAGGAACTTCCCGGAGGCTTGCTACAATGCTAGAAAAGATGAGAAAAAGAAGAGGAAAGTTACCCAACTAGTGTGGAAGATTTTGAAGTTTTGTATGGATGGATTTGAGCAACATATCCCCTTGTTTCTGGTAAGAACCTGTAAAAACCAACAAGCAAATGCTTGCTGGAAACGCTGCACAACACAACAAAAAGAAAAATGTTTTTTACGTAGAAATTTCACATAAAATCTCCAAATGAAATGTTAAAATATATGACCTATCTAAAATGGTTATTAAACTGAAATATAAATAAAGTAAATGCAGAAATATAAGACTAAGTAATCTAGGAGTTTGAGAAGGCTTTGAGGGAAGACTCGTTCTTGAGGCTTTCCCAACAATCTCTTGAAGTAAATTTGCAAAACTCAAGACAAAATGTAAAGCATGGAAGTAGATAACAAGGTTGAATACACTAACAATATAAAATATTTCAAACCCTTAGCTATCCAACAAGTATAAACCAGCAAGAATACTCTTTGCTAATCTACTTTAGTAAACTACTTTACCAAAAATCTACTCAATACTACACAATAAACTTGAACACCACAAAGTCACCTCATATATAAGAATGCAACCAGAATATTCTTGGTGTTTTTAAAATTCTCCAAATCTTTATTAATTCAAGTGAGAGTGTTGCAGCAACAAGTTGTTCCAAGACTCTCAAGAGCATATGAATGAAATGAAAAAATGGCAAGAGCAAGATAGTGGGGTGAAATTCCAGTATAGTAACACTAGCTCAAAGAATGGTGAGTGAAAGAGTGAGGAGAGGTTCTATTTATAACTCAAAAGGCTAGATGAAAGCACTTGGATGAGCTCCAAGTGTTGCAAACACAAGAAATTGAGTGAATCCCAAGGAGGGAGGTGCACCACCTCTAGGGTTTTGGCATGAGTGAGGATATGGATGAGTGAGGTGGAGCGTGGGGCCATGAGAGGGTGAGGTGGTAGGCTAGGAAGGGTGCACCTCTTGTGGGAGGGGCCCACAAATCAATTAATTGGAGTTTCTAAAGTTTCCATGTGAAGGGGGGTGCAATTTCCCCCTAGAGGCTTGAAGAAAAGAGAGAGTGGATGAGTTAGGGAGTGTATAAAGGTTGTAAGGTGGGTTGGGTAGGCTAGGGATGTCCTTTCTTGCCTTTTCTCATCTTAACATTTACCCATTAACTCAAAAATTACAAAAATTGACATTTCGACAATGTCACTTAGCAATTAAAATTGTTGTTTTAACTGACTGACACTCCGGGTGAACAAATGCCTAGCAAAACTTGTCCGACAGAGTTGAAACTTGGTCCATGGGTGTAGGGGGTGTCTTTTCATTTTATTTGAGCAAAAATACCCCTATCAAAATCCCAAAGACCCAATTTTACAATAAATTTTCAAAAACATTTAATTAATTAAATAATTAAAATCTCAACCTTAGAAAAATTAATTAAATTTAATTAATTAAAAAAAAACCTATCTAGATTCGACGAAAATATGTGAAACTTTCTACAATGTCTAATATGGTCATTTACATCATTCCTAAACAATATCTACCAAAGGATGAGACCATGAGAACGTCGTTCACCACTTTGGAGGAATTATTGCAAATGTGAGGGAAAAACTCATAGGAAATCAACCATGCTGAAAAACGCAATTGATAACTTGAGGATAAAAAACCCTCGGTGAAAAATAACTCTCCCAATGAAAACATACCAAGGTACCTAACCTAACTATGATCCATGTAGACCTATTACATTATTAACCCACGCAGGGGTGCGAAAATTCCGTTTACAAAATTTTGTGTTGGAAGCATAAAATGCCCAATAGAACCAAATTGTTTTCAACATACTTGCATCTGATGATGCATATCTTCATGGCACATGGAGTTGATCCCCTAATTGAATAGGCGGTCAATATCTGGCTCCACATGGGGACGTGTGTTCGATCTTCTCACATGAGATGGAGCATACGAGAATCCAACATCTACAAAGAGTGCTCACCAATAACCAACATGAGCATACATACATACATATAAAATAAATGCTTTAAAAAACATCTAAATAATGAAATATTTAAAGTACAACATCATAACTACAAAATGAAACTATGATACATAAATAATTTTAAGTACATATTGACATTATGAATGAAACAATAAAAAATTGAAAATACAAGGAAAAGGGTTAGAGATACGTTACAAAGGGTGTCCCTTTGGACACCAAGTTTCCATATGAAGAAACACTTCAAGGAGGGGTCCTCTCACTAGCATGTTTGACTTTATGTCGTCCCACTGGCTGAGAAAAGTTGCTAGAAGACTGATACAATTTATGTTGATTGATTACTCCTTCATGTGAATCTCGGTTTCTAACCTTAGGCCACTTGAGGTAGTTCCCCTTAAAAAATTTATGATGGTTTTCCATAGGTGCCAAGTGCAAACTCTGTGAACTTAATTTTTCCTTGAAAGGCTTGGCATACCTTTTACTAGGGATGATATACTTTACTTTATCAATATTATCCTTATCATCCTTAGTAATTCTCATCAGATTCTCATTACTTATCCTATCTTTTACCTTCCCAATTTCTGCTAAGTAAGGAGGGTGTGGCCCAAGAATCCCATCTGATTGTTTCTGACATTTAACTGATTATGTTGATGCAGGTTGAGTTGATGACACATCTTCAACAGATAAATCCAACTCTGACTTTGATTATGAAGGAGACAAATTATTATCTGTCTGATCCATACTTTCCTCAAGAAAAAGCCCATCAAAAGAATCCATGGGGTCCCAAACATTGCAAATGCTTGTGGTTTTGCTATTAAGTTCCATCTTAGTAAATGACGAAGTATATTCTATTTCATAACATCCCATTTCAACTTCCCGAAAAACAATCTCATTTTCCTTTTTCCTAGGATCTTCCACATGATACTTTCTTTCCAACTCTCTATTCAATCTAAACTCTAAACCATTTGGAGTTGGAATGGTGGCATAAGTTAAGTCCATTAGTAAACTACCACCCAAATCTGCAATTGTCTTTCTGTTTAGCAACATACCCCAAGTATCAAGAACATCAATTACCACAATGTCCATCTCAATCATGATATCTGGGAATGCAACTAAGTGTACTTGTAACCCCTTAATCAAACCATGCACCTCAATTGTCATGTTATCCATAGCACAGATGTTATGATAAGGTCTAGATATTCTTAAGTTCCATTGTTCCATTACTTTATTAGTCATAACATTTGAAGTGACTCCTGAATCTAGCATACAATTATGAAGAATAAAATCATTCACGAGCAAGGATAGGAAAAAGGGTCTATTCTTTTGATTCCCCATATCCATATTTTGTAGAATCACAAGTGCATCTTGATAAGTTCTTGTTGGTGGAACATCAATACTTTTCTGAGAAGGACAAATCTATAGCCTTGAGCAACTTCTCCCTCTGAGAAGGAATCTTCATTATTTCTGACACTGACACCAACATCTTTGCATTACTTAACCATCCTCCTAAGTCAATGTTTAATTTTGAACTTGCATACATGTTTGACTTAGGGGGGGTTGGAGCTACCTTGGGAATGTTTGCTTGGTTTTTATCTTGACTTTTGTTCCCATTCCTTTGATAGGTAAGGCCCTTAAATTTAGCCATTTCAACTACTTGTTGTGGAGTAGGCTTGGGACCAAACATTTATGTTACTTTATCCACCACAACACCCCTCATGCAATTCATGTCTCCTACTCCCCCATTTAGTTCATCATAATCCATCCAATCATACATGCCAACACTAAGCTCATGACCAAACATATTAACCTGTTCATTTTATGATCTATAAGGTCCTTCCTCACCATAAAGGTGAAGGAATACTTGGCAAGTTGATTCATCATGAAATTGCTCACAAGGTCTACAATAATGAATAGTCGGGTGGTCAACCCAATTAGTGAATTCAAAAGGATTAGGTGGTCTTTGATCTTGGGGAGGGGTCTTCTTAGGCCATTAGTCATTTGGCCTATGTGGAGGCCTACTAGCTTGGCCCCTTTCCATGGCTATCAACCGATTATGCATGGCATTCATCTGACTAGCATGTTCCTTCAATTGATTAGCATGACTAATTTCCATTTGTTTAATCAATTGAGTGAGCTCCTTAATGCCATCATTAGAGGGTTTTTGAGTTTCAACACTTTTCTTCTTATCATAAAGCTGGGAAGAAGCCCCTCTAGTAAAACCCGAAATGTTAGACTTCCTAGCCTCAAGCATATTTTGTTCAATTCTTATAGTTGTAGTTTATGTTGCTTCTAAAGTCTGAGGATCCTTATCCTTTAAGGCATACCTCATTTCACCTTCAAATGCCTCGATATAATAAATCAAAATTGCAGTATCTGAGGGCTTAATGTCCCTATGAAGGCTCTTCACCAAGCTATTAAACTTAGTGTTAAATTCAACCACAGTTTCGTTTTTTTTCTTCTAACTAGTGGTAAGAGAAGCAAGTTGGAATCTATGTTCCTTTTGATCACCCCATCTTTTCCTAAACTTATTCAATATTTCCTCAAGAGTGCTAAACTTAGCTGCAAAAAAATCAGTAAACCATTTAGCAACATCTCCTTCAAGAGAATATACAAACAAAATCATCTTTACATCTTCTTCATCATGACCCCCACAATAATTTTGCACACACATCTGAAAGTTGAGGATGTGGGACTTGGCACTTATAGCATTGTTCCCCTGAAAGGTAGACAACTTGTCAATGGCCTTCTTAGGAACTGTATGAGGGGAACCTTGGATTGCTGCAAAGTTCAAAGGTCTCAAAAAGATACTATGGTTAAGTTAGGATTATTAGTGGGATTATTAACAGTTGGTTGATTATTGTTTTGGAACAAGTATTGGATATCAGTGAGTGTTTCTTCCCCAAGACTTTCAAGTAGCCTTCTAGGAGCAAGGCGATTTAGCCTCCTCCTATAAACCTTTTCAGGTTCAGGAAAAGAATAAATCACTCCTTGTGAAGTGCTCCTAGTAGTATACTTGATAGATTTTTTCGATGGAGTTGCCACTTGGAATTGAATCACACAAAGCTAACCAATGCAAACTCAAAGAATTTTTAGGGACTAAAGTTTTTTATTACTTAGTTCTTAAAAGATTAAGTTAAATCGTTTTGACCAAGGATAAATGACTTATCCCCAGCAATGACGCCAAAGATGTTGTCGTCCTAATACACACTTGCAAACGTGAGCAAAGTCTAGTTCACTTATTGTGTCTTTGGAGGCACAATGCATAGGTTCATAGTCCACACTGTCACCTTCACTGGAACCTCTTCCTTCTAGGCTTACTCCTAGGGAAGCCAAGGGGGGTAGACCCTAGTTACTAGATGTGGTTTAACTTTGAAGTTCTAGGAGTTGGTTTTAATTTGTTAAAGGTTAAGAGGAAAACTAACCTATGATGTTAAGGCAGCAAATGCAAAGTGCAAGATTATTCAATGACAAGCAAACCCTTCCCTAAGTCAACTAAGACTAGTGCCTAAATGTTGGGCAAGGGGTTAACTAAGTTTTGAGGGGGGTTTAATTACAAAAGATTACAAGTAAAATAGATTACAATTATCCCACAAAAAAGATACAATTACTTACACAAAGAATAAGAAATGTTATAAGGATACAAGATATACACAAGGTACAAATGAACAAGATAAAAGGTGCCAAAGTGTGAGATTTAAGATATACTTTAAGATCAATCACATAAGGCCAAACATGCCCCAATAGCACTTACTCTATTGGATTGTTTTTCAATGGCAACCACTAATGCACTCAAGGTTCAACAAGATGATGCCTCCCCAATGGGATACTCAACTTCTTCTTCAATCGCACCACGAGAACATAAAATAAAGAGATGTAATTACTTGGAAGATCAATGCTCAAGAGATATAACACTTAGATATTCAAACCACAAGATTGCATAAAGAGTGACAAAAGTAAATGTACTAGCAAGATAGACTTCTAAACAATTATCAAAAGATATGCCAAAAATAAAGATTGTCTAGGAGACTAAGTGGTTATGAGTTGTTTAAAGATTAGATAAATTTTATTTGTCCTCCCCCTAACTAAGTGTTTGAACCTTAAACCTCCTCCTCCTATTGTCAAATGGTTATCGGATGCTCAAGATAGTAAGACAACGATGCCCACCCTAGCTTTTACGGTCAGCCCTGACAGTAAGAGTACTTCTCGGAGAGGACACACACCTGGTGCACCACAAGACAGTCCCCTGCCACTACCCTCCGTTGTTTTCCTCAAACCCGTTTTAGATGGTGAAGATGGTGGAATTAGGTTGTCTTAACTGGTCTAAAATGTTATTATGACTTATGGGTAAGTCTTAAGGTGTGTTGTGAGTGTTTTAGATGACCTTTAAGGGCCCAAAAATAGTGATTTATGCTCAAAACCGAAACTCAAAATGATTGTTGTGAAGTGTGTTGCAGATTAAGGAAAGAGAGCATATACATGTCTAAAACATATGAGAAAGTTGAAATTGAACCATCTATTCCATCATCATTTACTTAACCATGTGTGAATATGAATTTGAAAGGCAATGAGTAAGTAAAAGACAAAAACAACTTGTCAAGAATTACAACAAAATGAGGAAACTATAACCACTTAACCATGTGTGTTATTGCATGTAAGAAATGTGTTAAGTAGATAAGAGACTTGCTCAAATTAAGATTTAGATCCTACACCATTCACATACCTATAAACAAAATTAAAGCATGGGAGTTATGTGTGCCCAAGAAATAAGATTGCTACAAGACATATTGTTTAATCATGTAATCTATTCCATATGAGACACCATGCTAAAAAGTGAAATATTTGCAAAAATAAAACTAAAGCATGTAAATGGAAATATGTCTTAAGGGCTTAAACTAAGATGATATGACATATGATGATTACTCTAGATCATTTTAATCCATTTAAACCATATAAATCATCAACACATCACTAACATCCTAGCCATACAATTTTGGGGGGTTACTCTCCCAAGGTGTAGGCAATTATTTATTAAGAAAAACTTGAAATAAAGGAAACCACTCACAATGGCACAAGGTGGAGGCAAGCCTACCAATGTTGTGCCAAAGAGGGTTGGAAAGGAAAACTCAAAGATTATTATTATGCTAGCCACACGGCCTTGTCTTGTGGACAAATGGGGCAAAAAATAAAAAATGCTTAAAGGAAAACTAAAATCAAACCCAACGATTTTGGGGGGTTGGCTTGGTCAATCACTCTCCCAAGGTGTAGGCAACTAAAACTTGCTGAAATGAAATACAAGAATGCAAAAATGATACAAGAGAATGCAAGCCTTAAGGGAACTTCTCGGGGGCCTGCTACAATGCTAGAAAATATGAGGGAAAGAAGGGGAAAGTTATCCAATTAGTGTGAAAGCTTTTGAAGTGTTGTATGGATGGATTTGAGCAGTATATCCCCTTGTTTCTGGTAAGAACCTGTAAAAACCAACAAGCAAATGCTTGCTGGAAATGCTACACAATACAACAAAGTTAAGAAAAAATTATGTTTTTTACACAAAAATTTTTCACATAAAATCTCTAAATGAAATGTTAAAATATATTACCTGTCTAAGATGGTTATTAAACTGAAATATAAATTAAATGATTGCAGAAATATAAGACTAAGTAAGCTAAGAGTTTGAGAAGGCTTTGAGGGAAGACTCGTTCTTGAGGCTTTCCCAACAATCCCTTGAAGTAAATATGCAAAACTCAAGACAAAATGTGAAGCATGGAAGTAGATAACAAGCATAAATAGACTAACAATATGAAATACTTCAAATCCTTAGCTATCCAACAAGTATAAACCAACAAGAATACTATTTGCTAATCTACTCTAGTAAACTACTTTACCAAAGATCTGCTCAATACTACACAATAAACTTGAACACCAAAAAGTACCTCATATGTAAGAATGCAACCAAAATACTCTTGGTGTTTCCAAAATCCTCCAAAGATTTATTAATCCAAATGAAAGTGTTGCAGCAACAACTTGCTCCAAGACTCTCAAGAGCATATGAGTGAAATGGCAAGATGGCAAGAGCAAGAGAGTGGGGTGAAATTCCAGTATAGTAACACTAGCTCAAAGAATGGTGAGTGAAAGAGTGAGGAGAGGTTCTATTAATAACTCAAAAGGCTAGGTGAAGGCACTTGGATGAGCTCCAAGTGTTGCAAACACAAGAAATGGAGTGAATCCCAAGGAGGGGGGTGCACCACCTCTAGGGTTTTGGCATGAATGAGGATATGGATGAGTGAGGTGGAGCGTGGGGCCATGAGAGGGTGAGGTGGTAGGCTAGGAAGGGTGCACCTTGTTATCCCCGATCTCTAGGGATAACTAGGAGATCATGTCTGGAGGCCCACAGGTCCAAGACATGGAGTACCGAGAGCAGGATTGACCTGAGCATGGCCCTGGAGGGCCCATCCTTCTTCTTCTTCGCCAGACTTGTCCTGTTAGTGGCAGCAGCTTCCATCGCCATCGTCTTGGACTTGCATCAGAGAAGACTTTTGCTCCGTGAGGTAATTGGTCCAAGGTATCATGGTATGTGTCATGTTTGATCGTTATAACCTTCTTATATATGCATCAGGTTCCTTACATTTCTGATAATTGCTTGGATCTTACACTAACCCACTTGACCATTGTTGGGGGGATTGACGGGGTGACCTAGCAAGCTTGTATTCATGGGTTTTGGTTAACCACCAGGGGGGATTTGTAGAGCCATCGTTCGCTCCCACCATTCTATCATTTTACATCTTATCTCCCATACATCCATTCCATTCCCCTAGTCTAGACATTAAAATGACCTTTTGAGGGTTACACTTTGTCCTGTGGGAAGAAGGGGCTAAAGGCCCAGGGGGTAAAAGCAGCTGGTAAAAGATAAAAGCCATAGGAAATGAAACCTAGAGATGATTCGCCCAGGGATCCCCGAGAAGGCAATAAAAGGCCTCTCGATAAGAAACAAAAGGGACGCTAAGAAAAATAACAAAAACAAGACCTAACCAAGAGGATGGGAGGTCTCATCACGAGCCGGCCCATTATGTTCATAGGTATCTAGCAGTATGACATTGTCATTATCTGATCACCACGCCAGGGAAATGACCTTTGGTTGCATGGCCAAGGGAAAGGGGGTCTCATCACGAGCCAGCCTTATCATTTCTGCGAAAATACCGGTGGGTAACACTGTCAGCTCTGGTCACCACGCTAAGGCAGTGTCCTCTGGTCAGACCTTGAAGTAAAAAAGAAAGAAAAACAATAAATAAGGAATAAAGACAATAAAGGGGCTTGGAAAAAGTGCATCCATGACGGATACAACTCACCTCCTACAAAGGCACCCACGAACAACACCTACCCGTGGTCTTACTATGACTGGACATCCCTGGACCATATCACTCCATGAACATGGCTTGAATGATATTTTGTGGAAACTTTCATCTTCTTGTGGGTATCATCCCAATAGGTTGTCCTGTCTATTTCTTCTACTTTGCATAGTAGATCAGTGTAATGTATTTGAGCTATTAGATGATATGCTAGAGATTTTGTGCATGTATTTGATAAATTTAATGATGAAACATGATTGTCATTGCTATGACCCCGGGGACTGATGAGCCCATGGAGGGCGTAGTTTTTTATGTGCAGGACCATACCCGATGGACAGGTACCAGTGGACCGGTACACATGGGGATATGATTAGCTC
>JZKD02S1673931.1:406823-419606 GCA_000966675.3 Picea glauca | reverse complement strand
AGTAATGGCTTGAAAGAATGTCTGCTTACAAATATTCTACAGTTCAGTCCCATATGTTAGTAGCCTGAGGCCTAATTGGGCCAAGCAAAAGTTAAATTAAGAAGTTCGGGCACGCCATACAAATAATGAATGCAATAGGAGTGTGAAGGTTAAAAATTCACAGGTCTTACTTCAGTCTCGTGAAGCAGTTTACCTGAACGAAATACCAAAAATCATTGAATGGGCCAATCATACTTCCACGTTGATCCAATGTTCCAAAATATAAGCTGATAAGATCAAAGCATTTAATAAAACAAGAAGATGTGAAAAGTATACAAGTTTGTTTAACCTGCTTGATAAGCAAGTAGTCAACTACATTAAAGATGTCTTGGATCATCTAAGAATGCGCCTAGACAGTTCAGACTTGGCATGGCTACAGTGTATTATACTGTATTATATTTTTAGCGCTTACAGAGGTTGAAGTTAAAGTTAAGGGAGTTTTTATAAACTTGCAATTGTTTTGTTTGTCCCATCCCATAGATCCTCAAGGTCTTCCGTGAAGGTTAATAAACTTCATTTCAAGAGATATATCTGGCCAGTATTTTACATTGTCATGCGTTGTGTCCAAACACATCTCGGTCAGGAACCAGTTTGCACTGAAAGCTTTCACTTGAAATGAAACATACACATATATCAAACAACACATTTATATTCAAAAGGGGGAGGTACTGTGTGGCCATCAGATTTTACAATTTCTCTGTTGAAATGTCACTCATTGGTTCCTCGCTGAGATTCAGATCAAGAATCTGTTCATATTCCAACTGCAGGGGATCCAAACATAATCAACTAAGAAAACAAATATATTATTATGTGATGAGAGAACAAAAAACTGTGAAGCTAAAACAAAGTAGTTGACAATGTTCTTTTAATTTAATTTTCTTTTTGATGCTTTTCACCTGTGCTTGGTTATGGCATTGTTTCATTCTTCTGTATTCAGCCCGTGCCTGATATGACCGATACATGGCTTGGACACGTATAATGGATCTTTCAACTCGTTCCTCGGCATATTTCCTTCCAATTTTGAAGAAGTCTTCTTCACTATCACTTTCAGGTTCTGCATTTTCAGATGAAATTTCATTGTCTGCACCAATTCCCCGTAACCCCTTACCCTTGTGACGCCAACGCAATATCGCCTTCTCGAGAATTCCAACAGACCATAAGATTTTGCGATATTGTTTTCTGATTTGATGTCCTCGATAGTATGCCTAAGCCATGAAAACAAGTCTACTCAGATAAAAAAATAACAAATGCAATATCATATGACTTGAGATAAAAGAGAAACCCTCTCCACTTAAAGATACAATACAGCAGGCATTAGATAAAACTAATTTCATCAGGACGGAGGATGTAAACATTGAAAATGCATCAAGAACACACTCGAAAGATATCAAACAGAAGCACACCTGACAAGCAATGGATGGCATCGCAAAGAAGGTTCATGAAAGATTTCCAGGACACTGCTATTTTCCCAGCAGACCCAGAAAATAAGAATATTAAACTCTAAAGTTGTTGATTAACTACATAAATTATTAAAGATTTGTTTCACATACCATTCTTTCCCTTATCGATTCCATCTACCTGAAATAAAAAAATATGTGCATCCACACAGAGTCCAAATTCCCCTTGACAAAAAGCGGCAGAAAAATGTTCACATAACTTCTATAAATGTTCCCCTCAGCATCTATGAGAAGCATGATGAACAGACCAACTCAGAACTGCAAAAGATATACGTAGTAGGGTAGGGAACTGTAATTTTTAGGTCATCTATTTATAACTTTATTCATTAAGTTGACATAGTTGAATCATTGAATGCCCTTCATGTCTCCCTGGAAGAAGAATGTTATGAAACAGCCAATGAGAATCAGGGGGATGAGTTTCAGGAGATTTTCTTAGTGAATGACCAACCCATTCCTTCATCACAAGATCCATTAGAGTGTGATATTGCAGATTTGGATGTTGAAGACCTTGAAGATCTTGCTGAAGCTTCCCTGAGGAAGATGTATTCCCTCTTGTTCCAGAAGAATCATCTTGTGATCCTAGTATACATTTTGCATGAGGACATTCCATCAGCCACCATAGATTCCAATGATGAAAAAGGTTTGGTAAGTCACGTTGATGCTTCTTTTCAAGTTTCTAAATATGATTGAGGACTCATTTGATGTTTTGGAAGGGATAGTTTTTTTACAAAACCCTTGGTTGATGAAGAAATTCTAGATGCTTCCATTATTTCATGTGATGAAGAGAGTGGCAACAACGATCATGATGGATTTAAGAACTTTTTACTTAGTTGGAAGACAGTTGGGGCATTGATGTCAGATTTATCTAGGAAGAATCCTATTTATGACACCAATTGCAAATATTTTATGGCTGAAAAGTCAGATTTGCACATTAATTTTCCAATCAGCCTTGAAAGTAAATTCATAATCCTCGGAAAAACCCATTCAAATTTTGTTTCCGTTTCGAACTCCGGGTGTAAAGGATGTTGAGGTATGTTGTGCATTTTCTACTTTCATAGATCCACATCCATATGATTTCAGCAAGGGAACAAAATCATTGCATCATGAGAACACCATCCTGAAATGGTGGTAGATGGAAAGAAGGAATGGCAGGGTATGCAAATACATCCATTGACATTTTCAGCCATTACTCTTACTGTGTAACAAACACATGTAAAATCAGCAAAGAGTACAGTGTTCATCAAACCCCATACTTCAGCTAGCGGCATAGTGATTTTTCCGTGTAGTGTCATGTTTCAGCCATCCAAACAGGGGCAACAAACCCTAGAATGCAATCTAATTTGTCGTTTCAGATCTTTCTATTTTCCCTTGATGTGTGGGGGTTTTCTTGATTGCAGCAAAAGAAGATAATCTGTTTGCAGATTTTTCTTGGAGTCACCAAAGAACTCTTCATTGTTTGATGATGTGCAGGACTTTTATAGCAGCAAAGAGGGAAAATCATCAGAGGATGTAAATCAGCCCTTCAAGAAGTTTTTGATGGTGTTTGAACTTTGAAGGTATGTCCCATTCATTTTCTGGAGGTTTTTTCATATGTGAGTCCTATCCAACAGTAGATGGACTATGTATTGCCTCACTTCACCTTGGTGGTTGACATATTGTCCTAGTAAGTGGGTCACCCTCGGGAAAAGGGTTGCTACTTGGCGGTCTCCTTGAAGGGTCATCGTACCATTCCCGCAAATACTTATCATTTTCCACACTTCTTCCCTTTCGTTTCCTCACCTTTTGGGTTTTCGGTCTTATTGACCCCAAGAAGGGCTTGTACCTCATTTCATTGGAAGAAGGGGATAAAGGCCCAAAGGTTTGTAGCTGGCAAAAGATAAAAGCCATGTATTATCCTCTAGATACCCGCTCTAAGGGTGATTCGATGCACATGTTTGGGTGGTTCTTTTATTAAATATGTCTTACTTGGCATGATACATGTGACTTGTGGACCCTTGGAGGGAATACTTGTTTGTGTTTGCAAGACTTTTCCATGGAGGAACTAAGTCACTTGGACCTTCATAGGGGTTTGAAGCCCACATGATGGATGATGCGCCCCAAGCCATTGCACACTTAAGAAGATGAATGTTGCCTTTGGAGGCACTTGGATAGCATGTGAGGATGACATTGTGGCTCCTTGCACTTGAACAATTGCCTTGGGAGGTCTAGGACGTCATACCCTAGCCTTTGACATCACCTTTCTTGATTGGGTTTCGATGGGGTTTGATGATTATGGTGGTTATGTGATGTAATTTGATGGAGAGAGATGCATTACTTGTCACCCTAGCACACAACGAGGTGACACATGGCCTTTGGAGGCCCAACGACTTTCACCTAGTGGTTCAATGTCTCTCTTGAAGGCCTAACGTCACCCTTTTAGGGCATGACGTCACCCTTTAAGGGTTTTCATTTAATGTTATTTTGTTATTAGTAAAATATAAAGACAAATTAGCAATGTTCCACCACGACTCCATGACGGGGAGACGCGGGTTCAAGGAGACGCACAGGGGGGACGTCTGGAAGCACCGCCATATTTTAGGGATTTTAGGGAAATGGGGGACGTCACACACACACACACACATATATATAATTTTAAAAATAAAAATAATAACGATAAAATCTCAATAATAAAAATTCATTCCATGCAAATTCACCAGTGAAATGATGAATCAAAATACTAAATACTACTAAATTGAAAATTCAAATTTGTAAATGATATAAGCACGATTCAAATTCAAATTCAGTAATGAAATACATTGATTAATAAATCAAAATGAAACAAAAATAGTAAAATAAAAATATTGATACTCATCATTCATCATTCTAGAATCTAATTAGTATTAAGCAAAATAGTAGATACTAAAGTCTGAAATAGTAAATTGGAATTACTCAAACTCAAAAATAATAAAGAGTGATGAGTCAAAGACTCGGTCTGAGGTCATCAGTATCTAGAGTCAAGACTCAAAAGTTAAAAGTGAAAACTAACAATGAACAATAAACATTGAAAATAAAATGAGCATCATGGAGTCAATCTCATTGACTAGTCCTCTACATCCATTTGTTGCATGAAGTCATCAAGACCATCAAAGGGAATGTCACTATCTGTCTCTGAGTCAGAGTCACTCTCGTGAGTAACCAATGGCACACCAACCAAACCATGTTGCAACTCATCTGATTCATCCTCCTCATCTATCTATGCACCATCCTCTGGATCCACATCCCATCGTGTCGTTGGTCCCCTTCATCCCCATGGATGGTCCACCAATCAATGGGGTCATCCTGGCCTAAGTCATTGCGATCTTCCCTCACATAAGGCTTGTTGAAGGGACCATTGAGACTTGCAAACTGCATCCACTGTCTCCTAAGTGTTCTCCCCTCTTCTGCATTGTACATCTTTGTAATGGCAGCTCGAAATCCCTTCTTGACCTTTGGATCCTCAATGGGAAGAATTCTACCAGGCCTTGCCACATACCATTTTGGGTTGAGTGCATACGCTACCATGTCCAAAGGTGTTTTCATTCGATCCCACCTACACTAAATAATGGGTCGAATCTGGGTCGTATAGAACTGTAAGGATGGATTTTTCTCACAAATGGATGGCTTCACTTGACCCAACATGCTATCAAAAGTCTCATAGATTTCTCCAAGACTAGGAGAATCTATGTCAATGTAGCAAATGACCTCAACTATAGGGCGTAAGAGTGACACCAAATAACCACAATATGTCGACCAATCATTATCCAATATTTGAACCTTGATTTTCTTTCCCTCATCTATCTTGGATTCTCCCCACCTACTCCATTCCAGTGTCACAACCATGGCCTGCAATGTCAGTTGCACCTCCAACATCCTCTCCAATAAGAGAAAATAGCTAGCATCTCTAGTCTCTGTGGGCTTGAGGAATTCCTTCCTGGCCTAAGACCTGTACATGGCTAAGGAGGTGTGGCGGTTGTAGAGAAACATTTGCACATTTCTCGCAACTGTCACCAAGATGGATACCCACTCAATTTTACCAACGTCTTTCAATGCATTGTTGAGTGCATGCACACAACAAGGGGTCCAGAAAATATGCATGTATTTACTCTGAATCAACAACCCGACTGATTTCCACACTGCTACTGCATATCACAACATGTACAACATTGATGGGCCCAACCTCCTCTATAGCATCTCGAAGAATATCAAATTGTAAATTTGCGTTTTCCAGAACAATCAATAGATCTAAGAAAGAAAGGCCCCTCTCTACATGTAACTATGATGTTGATGAGTGGACGCTTGGCAATGCCTGTCCATCCATCCATGACAATAGAACAACCTTCCCTCACCCATGTCTGTCTCATCTGCTCTTTGTGCACAGTGATATTGGACACTCGTTTGTCTAAGATCACAGTCCTCAACTTATGTTCACCTAGGGGCACATATGAGGTCCCTATTGTTGCAACTGCCTTGACTATCTCCTTATAATAAGGAGAGTGACTAACATGGAAAGGAATGCCATTGGAAAAAAGAAACTTACCAATGGCACCATTTGTATCAACACAGTTCAACTTATTGTACATCCCTGCAATAGTTGGTCCCATTGCACAAGAACGAGAACCCATATGTTTGGATGTAGATACTAATATCCCACTATCAATAGGAGATGGTGGAGGCATATGGCCCATGGATGATTTCTTTCCTTTTGATTTTCTTTTGGAGCTTGTAGTTGCTCCCACATTCTGATAAGCTTTGCTCATGAAATTTTGGCTAGCGAAGGTGCCTCTTGCATCTGCTGCCATTTGTATCCTCAAAAGCTCGGATCTTTCCAACATGCTTAATTTTGCACATATAGTAACCCCTTTCCCACCTATGCCCAAAAGGTGCATCTTAACTCAACTATAACTCCCAGTCCAAGGATGGACACAAATATTGCATGTCCATTTGCGTGTCCCACCTCTTTTTCCTCCTGGTTTTCTAGTGGTTGAGGAGCCAACTACTGTGGTGGCATATAGCAAAAATGTTTTTCTTGGATCCAATGTCCCCTTTGCATAAATTGGCAATATCTTTGGTGGGGATAGATCATTGCCTTGGGTTTCATTCAATGATAATGAGGTGTTTCCAATCCCACTTTCAACCTGTGTCCCACTACCAACATGACTCTCTGTTTAGGTATTGTAATCACTATCAGTGTTGTTGACCACCTATTTTGACTAGGGGTCAACGTCATGTACCTTGTGGTACAACAAGTTTGAATACTTTTGGCTCAATTGGGCAATTCTGCCCCCAACACCTTTTTGTACTCGGAATGTTCGCTCCCCTGCGTGGGATAATAATGTAATATGTTAGCATGGATCATTTTTAGGTTAGTTGCACAGGACTTTATCATTAGGGAAGTCCTTTCATTGAATTTTTTTTTTCCTCAGGTAATTAATCTTGCTTACCGACAATTTTAATTATCCTTGAGTTTTTCACTCAAATAATCCTCCAAAGTGGTGAAAGGCGTTCTAATGATCGAGCCCAATGGGTGACTAAGGTTTATAAGTGTTTCAAATGACCATGTTGGACATCTCCTAGAGTCTTGCGTAATTCCGTTAAATTTTGATAGGATTTTTTAATAATTAAAATTTCCAGAAGTTGGGAATTTTTAATTATTTTTTATGTAAAATGTAAAAATTTGGTCCTTGGGGATTTTGTATAAGGGAATGAGTACTCAAATCAAATGGCTCATGACCCCTAAACCCTTGGACCAAGTTTCATCTCAATTGGACAAGTTTTGCTAAGTTATTGTCCATGAGAAGTCCAAGTCAGTCAAAAACCAGCATTTAATTGACTAAGGTAAAAAAGCCAAATTTTGTAAAAATGACAAAAGTCATGAAAAGAAAGGGGGAAATACTTCCTAAAATATTTCCTATGTTAGAAAAAGACTTTATCATACAAGAGGGGCCCCCCAAGTCAAGTTCTAACCACTTCATGGTTTTCCCCTAGGGGAAGTGCACACCCCCCCTTGATGATGAATGGCAAATGTAAAAAGGATAGGGAAAGAGAGGGCCCCACACCATTGGGAAACCCCCTTGGACCATGACTAAAGGTTTAGACACAAGGATGGGGGTTCCCACCCCCTAAGTCACTCTCCCTCTCTCCTAAAGTGCATCCCTCCTCTCTATGGTGCACCCCACTTGAGTGGAGCCCCCTCTTGCATGGTTGCCACTTGTAGAGCATACAAGAGGGGTCTACTTTGCCTTCCTCCCTTAAAAGAAAGGCCCCCCCTCCTCTTTTCTACATCTATTCTCAAAGCAAGTCTATGCTGCCCAAATTTCTCCCATTCTCTCATTGTAAATCTTGTTGCAAGTATTTGCAGCAACATTTTGTGAATAATAAAATAAACTTTGGAGGATCTCTTGTGTGCATTGGGAGTCTTATTGGTGTTGTTCATGGTGTTCTTGTGAGGTGATATTGCTGCATTTAATTCTTGTATTTCTTGTTTTCATTAGTTTAACTTGGAGACCCAAGCAAAGTATTTTTCTTGGGAAGGATTGGTAGTAGTATTGCTATTAGTTTTGTGATTGTTTCTTTCAAGTTTGGAAAGTATTTTGCAAGCTGCTTAGATGCACTCACCTCCTTGTTGTATTGTGTAGCAAGAATATACTCATTTGCAGGTCACCAAAGGCTTGGAGGAATGAATTTCAGATTTGGAAATTCACTCATTCAACCATCCAAGGCTTCTAATATTTTTTTGTTCTCATTTTCATCATTTCCTCTTACTTTCAAACATTTCTTTGGTCTGAAATAGTCATTTAAACTTCATTTTTATATTCAGAATTTTACCTTTTAATTTATGTTTTATGTACTAACATAAATTAATCATTTCTAAGTGTTTTGTAGCATTTTCCAGCAAACAAAGCTTGTTGTTTTATGCAGGTTCTCGCCAGGTTAAGGGGAGGTGTTGCTCGTTTTTTGCCCCAAAACACTCAAGGAAGCCTTCTAGAGTTTGGGTACCAAACCCCCTTCCATTTCTCATCTTCTTTTTCATTGTAAGCAACCCAAGAGAATCTCTTGGGCTTGCATTCTCATTTCTAAATTCAAAAATATGATATTGTAATTTAGCTTTAGCTTTTGTCCATCTTCCATAGTGATTGACTTTGTCATCCATGTAAAATCGTGAAGGCTAGATTAAATTTCAATTTTTTGTTTTCACATATTATTGTTTGCCCCACTTCTCCCATAAAGAGAAGGTTGTGTGGCTAGTATAATTATTTCATTTAAGTTAATTTTATTTCACCCACCTTGGCACAAAATCGGTAGGCTTGTCTTCCACATTGTGTCATTTTTGTGAGGTTGCTAAGTTATTCAATTTTGCCCACCTTTGTCCTTAAGGCAAAGTTGTGTGGCTAACTATTGTTGTATTTTATTTTCAAGTCATTTCAATTGTTAAATTTCGTCCACACCTTGCATTGTGTTTGGCTTTGCCAACCTTGCAACATCGTGAAGGCTAATGTAATTTCTTTCATTTGCAAAGTAATTGAATTTGCGCCCCGCCTTCTACCCCGTATTCACTCCCCTTGCTACTTTGTGGATCTTGGGTAACTAAGAAAGGGAAAAAGGACCGTGTGGCTACATTGATTAGGCACTCAATCCATTTATTGTTTCAACCACCAAAATAGGGTGACTTGGGAGGCTAGAAAGGGTTGAAGTCGGGGATGGTTTCACGGCACTATGTGTCTCTCTTGTTGAGTGCCCAAACATTCTGAATTTGACCTATGGAGCTAGGGAAGAACCTTGTTTGTTCTTCTTCTTGAGAGCCCAACACTTTCCTTTGGTTAAGGGGATAAGGATTTGGGGTAGTCACATAGTTTAGGATTGCAACAAAGTCACATCTAATGCCCTAAGCTCAAGAGAGACCTAAAACTTATTAAAATCAACCAACACAACATTCACCCAACCCTGGGGGACGCGTCCCCGTGGAACACTACAAATTAGAGGGTCAACCCACTTTATATTTTGTTGTTGACAAATTAAAGTGGACAAATTAAGGTTAGATGACCTTTTATAAATAAAGGTCATTTCACTCTCATTTTATCATCATGGTTTTGAGAATTACATAATCTCTTGGATGAAATTTTCGCCCTGCTTGGGCAATTCACTCTATCTCTTTCTTGGTGTATTGTGATTTCTTTTACTTGTCTATTGGAAGGAAGGCTAGCACTAGCTCTTGGATGGTTCTTTCTCGGTAATGTGGTGGAATATTTGTGATAAAGAAGGGTTTTTCATGGTATCTCTTGAACTAGGTAAGGAATTTCTGCATTTGTATTGTTTTTTCTTGGTTTTTAAGGTTAGTTTTGCTAAACCCTTGGAGGAGTATAAGGGCATACACCCTCCATCAAGATCCATCTTTATTATCATTGAACAAGTTGTTTTGCAAAGGTTGCTACAAGGAGTAAAAGGGTTTACGCCCTTGTAGGTTTACCTTGCTAAGGTTTGTGTGCTCTAGGGAGTAAAAGGGCTTACACCCCTAGAAAAGTAATAAACTCTGGCTCATAAACAAGAGACTCCATAACCCAATAGATAAGGCACTGATCTTCTTGCATTGGAGATTGAATATTATGATTTGGTAAACATGATATCAAGGAGTTTGAATTGTCTAAGCTTGGAATCTAATTTTACATGCTTTAAGCTACAATGTGCCCTAAGGGTCTCTTGATTAGCCAAAGTGATCTCATTGCTGTTATAGATTTTATGCTACAGCCAATAGGGCTGCAACCGATTCATCTTTATCTTACTCTTTGTTCACCTTTCTACCGGTAAAATTCACTTGCAAGCTGCCATAATTAATCTATTTGTTACATGTTATTGTTTGGATGGATTGTTTGCTGATTTTAGTGGCTAGAACTTGTTGCTGTAGCAATAGTTTGCTACAGCCATAAGGCTGTCACAAATTTTGCTGATAACACCAACTAACAACCCTCTATTTGTTATCAAAGTCTTGTTTTAATCATTGGAGATTCATCTACTTATTGCTAGCTTTGTTTCCAATATCTTGCACTTGATTTTGATGGTGTATTTTGCAACTCTTATAATTATTTATTGCTGATATATATATATATATATATATATATTCACATAGCCGCAATTTGGGACAGCAAGGTTTCTCGCTAAATCCCCTTTGGTTCCGAGGCTTCATTTACTATATATTGTCTTGTTCCGAGCAAGGCTAACATTGTTTGCAGGTATACTTCCTTGTCAACCAATTACCTTCTCACAAGACTCATTCTTAAGCCTCATTTCCACTCCTGACCTTGACCTATAGAGGCACCCTTCATATCCTTTCACATTCCATCTCAATCCCGCTAGGGTCACCCGGGATTGCCCCTTCTGGTGATTTCATCATCACTAAAGTGAGGGGAGTGTTTATCTAAGGTGACAGTGGGTAAATAATCTTGTAGTTGTCACACCTTTGTGGTTTGGGTTGGGCTTTTCCCAAACTACAATATGTGCAATAACAAGCGGAAATGTGAGATGCGGATTTGCAGGGTTTGGGCTTTGAAACTTCATTTATTCCCCCACAATGGAACTCCCTCAAACAGAGAAATGGCTAAGTATCAAAAGAAGAAAAGTAGAAAAACGGCTAACTGTTGAGAAGCTTGTGGGTTGCCAGTTTGCAACCTTATGATGATTATGAGTAGAGTTCCCGCAACCCGCAAAAGAGAAAAATCGCTAATTGTGGGATATACAAGAAGAGGAAAAATATGACCAAAAGACTCAACCTTTGATCAATGAAAATTTATCAACAAGAGATTAGTGCAATACTCTCCTTATATCTTTAACACAAGATGATCAAGTATATGATTATGAGATTATCATCTCCAACATTTAGCTCACAAGAACAAACCCAAGAATCTCACAAGAGAAAGCTCCCAACAAAGACATCCTCTTAGACTTATAACTTCTCCTAGGGTTTCCTGATGAACCCTAGCACCTTACTCCAAGAAGAAAAATACAAAGAAAAAAGTACAATAATGATCATGAAAAGACTCTCTCCTTCCTTTATTTCTATGAGAGGTAAGGGAGGCCAACAATATAAAAGTGGGCCTAAACCCTTGCAACCAACCTACTACAAACAAGTAGTCCCACACATCTGAAATGCTACACTCCAAGGTGATGTCATACACAAGCAAGGCTCCAAAGCAAGGGCAGTCCACAAGATGTGTCCAGTGCTCATACAAGCCATTAAGGACTCCAACATTTCTATTAATCAATGTGCTCCACTAGGTCCATTCCACTTGCATGAACACTGTGGCAACCTAGGCATCCCCAAGTCAACTCCAAGCATTAGGGGAATTTTGAGGTAAAAAATGGGCCTCAAAACAAAAAATATACTATCAAAATCAACTTTAAAAGAACCAATAGGATTCAAGATGATGATGTCAACCATAAGGCAAATATTTTTGGAGTGAAAGGTAGAAAACTACTTTTAATCATATTTTCAACTTATCTCCTTATAGGTTTACTCAAATGTCAAGTGTAGGCACTCGTTGGATGCAGAATAATTCTGCATCCAACAAGTTCCTACACTTGAAATTTGAGTAAACCTATAAGGAGATCAGTCGAAAATATGATTAAAAATAGTAGTTTTTTTCCGTTTGAAAATTTATAACTCTTATTTTATTATTTTCCTTAGGATGCCCATTTTAGACATCAAATTTCCCCAAATGAACATGCAAGCATCCAAGCCGCCTTGCACTATCTAAGGCTCAACGCCCTCCTTTGAAATGCCAAACGTTCTTCCTCCAATGCAAAGCGTCCTCTCAAGAGAGCAACCAATCTCCACATGGCCATCATGAAGAATGTCTCAAAATATCTAAAGATCTCCAACGCTCCAAGAAAGAATGTCATGCAAGCATCCAATTGAGGTCAAGCAATCATTGAGTAAGCCACCTCCACTATGCAAGTCCATCACAGACCATCCAAGGACTAATCATAAACCATGTACCCCAACTCTCATGAAGCGCCCCCAAAAAAGGTGTAAACACTTTAGGAGTAATCTTGAAAGCTAACAAAGAGTCGAGTTTGTCTCTATTTAGAGCTCCATCAAATTTGAACACTGATAATTTAGTGTCCAACTTGAAGGTCTATTGAACAATGAGATTTGTAGGGTGAATGTTAAATTTACATGCAGCAGCGAGAGCCATTCTCCTGGAGGATGGCTAAGACCCTAGACAGATCTAGGGCCCCCAGTGCACTCCTGGGGTATGTGGTCTGGGACCAAATTGAT
>JZKD02S1673931.1:312401-332258 GCA_000966675.3 Picea glauca | reverse complement strand
AAATTTCATTAATATTGGGAAAGGGCATTAAACATTTTGGAGTGATAAGGAGAGACTGAAACCGGGATTGGGATAAATTGCAGGGTGAGAAAACACTGTGAAAAATCAACAGTTTGTTTCCGGTTTGTTGACATACTATATGCTCTAGGGTTGAAAAAGAACCTCATCTTGGCCTCTACTCTTGAGGATAAAGGGTACGAGGTCAGCTTCTGTAAAGTAAGGGTGTTCGTCAAGCCAACAGGGTCAAGTGAGAAGATGGACAGGATGATTGGGGTTCAAGAAGAGAAGGTGTACAGGCTTTAGTTCTAGCAAGGGAGAGCATTAATCAATACAACCACAGACATGGGAGAGTTGTGGCACGGGAGGATGGCGCACAAACACTTTGGTGCGTTGGGGCACTTAAGACAGGCAGTCACAGGGTTGCCTAAGTTCACAGCAAAAAGCCATGACCCTTGCAAGGGTTGTGCAATGCGTATGCTCGGAGACCATTTCCACTGAGTGAGCACAAGTCCAAGGGAGTATTGGACTTGATACATTCTAACGTATGTGGTCCGATGAGCGTCGAGTCAGTCAGTGGCTTCAAATACTTTGTTCTATTTATCGATGACTGCTCCAGGAAAACCTAGATATACTTCCTGAAGGCTAAGGATGAAGTCTTCGATAGATTTCAGAAGTTCAAATCTCTAGTTGAGAACCAGACTGACAAGAAGATTCGGGTGTTGAGATCTGACAACGGGGGTTAGTACACCTCCAAGGAGTTTCTGGATTATTACACAGCAGCGGGGATCAAGGAGGAACTCACCGTTCCTTACCATCGTCAACAAAATGGAGTGGTTAAGAGAATGAACAGGACCATAGTCGAAGCAACACAGGCAATGATACATGATCAGGGTTTGCCATTGTTTTATGGGCAGAGGCTAGTCGCACTATTGTTTATATTCAGAACAAGAGTCCCCACACAATTTTGGGGAAGTCGGCCATCTCAAGATAATTGGTTGTCCAGTGTTTGTACACATTCCAAAAGAAAAGAGAACTAAGTTGGGCCCTTCAGGAAAGAAGGGAATATTTGTTGGAGACTGTGAGGTCTCTAAGGCCTTCAGAATTTACATACCAAGTTACTATCATATTGAGATGATTAGATATGTAAACTTTGATGAAGATGCAGCACTCAAGAAATCAAGTAAATGCCAGCTTGAAGAAGTATATGAAGAAGAGCCTATAACTCCTAGAGTTGCAGAACCAATGAGGAAAATTACAGATACCCCTGATGATGAGATTCCAGAAGATCATGATATGACAGAATCTCAAGAAAACCTCCCCAAATGACGATCTCTCACAAGAGAAAGTCAGCTTGGGCAAGGGAACTTATTCAAGATGGAGAGAAGTATGGTGCCCCAGACGGAACCATGAGACAAATCAAGAAACCTAAGCCATTCTCCAGTTACATGGCTTTGATGTGCGATCTCATAGAAAATGAGCCTACTTGCTTTGAAGAAGCCATTAAAAAGAAAGAATGGGCAGAAGCCATGATAGAAGAATACCAATCCATTATAAAGAATGATGTATGGGAAATAGTTTCCAGACCGAAGAACAAAGATGTGGTGGTATCTTCCAAATGGTTATACAAGATAAAACATGCTGCAGATGGAAGTATTGAAAAACATAAAGCAAGGTTTGTAGCTCGTGGCTTTTCTCAAAAGTAAGGCATTGATTATGAAGAAACGTTTGCTCATGTCGCCAAATACACTTCTATCGAAAACATAATAGCTCTTGCAACCAAGATGAAGTGGAAGTTACACAAGATGGATGTGAAAACATCCTTCTTGAATGGTGTTATTAAAGAAGAAGTGTATATATAACAACCACAAGGGTTTGAAGTTGAATATAGAAAGATTCATGTCTGCAGGTTGAAGAAGGCTCTGTACGAGTTGAAGCAAGCTCCTAGAGCTTGGTATGGAAGAATTGACAGTTTCCTAACGAGCTTGGGCTTTACCAAGAGTAAAGTTGATTCTAAACTTTACTTCAAGGTTATGAATGATGAGCCAATTATATTGTTGTTGTATGTGGATGACTTATTCTTAAATGGAGAAGACAAGTGCATCACTGATTGCAAGAAGAAGCTCATTGCAGAATTTGAGATGAAAGACCTAGGCCTGATGCACTATTTCTTAGGTCTTGAAGTTTGGTAGAGCCCAGAGAAGATCTTCCTTAACCAAGGGAAGTATGTAGTTGAAATATTGAAGAGGTTTGACATGTTGGAATGTAAAGCCATGAACACACCCATGGAAACAAAGTTGAAGGTCCTGGAAGATACTTCGTCAGAATTGGTCGATGCTACGTTGTACAAACAGATCATTGGATCGTTGATGTATCTGACGAATACCAAGCCAGATATATGTTTTGTTCTGAACACCTTGAGTCAGTACCTGGAAGAGCCCAGACGTGTTCACCTTGTTCCTGCAAAACATGTGATGAGATACCTTAAGGATACGTTGGACCTTGGTCTTTGTTATAATGGAGATCATGACTTCAGACTGGTTGGTTATACTAATTCAGATTGGGCTGGAAGCGTTTCTGATAGAAAGAGCACTTCGAGATGTTGTTTCAGTCTAGGGTCAGCCATGACTTCATGGCAGAGTAGGAAGCAATCCAGTATTTCTCTCAGCACGGCATAAGCACAATACATTGTTGCATGTTCTGCCAGTTGTGAAGCCATATGGCTTCAAAAGTTGTTGATAGGTCTATTCGATCTAGAGATGGAAGCCATTGTGATTCTATGTGATAACCAGAGTTGCATAAAGATAACAGAGAACCCAATGTTCCATGATAAGTTGAAGCACATAGAAATCCGGTATCACTACATTCGTGATATGGTGCAGAGGGGAGTTGCAAAGCTCCAATATGTTGGCACAGATGAGCAAGTTGCAGATGTGTTGACCAATCCTTTGTCTCGTGTAAAGTTTGAATACTTTCGAGACAAGCTTGGTATAGTCCGAAAGGACATCCCTCGAAAGGGGGAGTGATGTTGATGATACTATGGTATCCTGACCAACAGCGGGTAGCTCAGTTAGGATTTTATATCCTAGGGAACTGATCATCCTTGGACAGATCCCGAAGGTCCAGTAAGGACAGTCTGTCAGAGTACATGTGCATGTATATGCCAGTTGTGGTCAATAGTGGTAGCTCTGTTAGGATTTTATATACTAGGGAATCTTTTGATTCCTAGGCAGATCCCAAAGGTCCGGTAAGGAATGTTTGTCCAAGTACCACATGGTAGCTTCGTTAGGATTTTATATCCTAGGGAATCTTATGATTCATGGGAAGGTCCCTAGGGTCTGTCAAAGTACCACAAAATGTTATTGTTTATGTTGCTATATACATGTTGTTGTTGTTGTTCTAGCCTCGTGTTGTTGATGATGTTGTTGCTCCAACCTCGTGTTGTTGATGATGTTGTTTTATCAGCCTCGTTTTGTTGATGATGCTATATCAACCTAGTGTTGTTGATGTTGTTGTTATAGTTTTATACTAACTGATGTTGATGTTTCAAATTCCAGCTCCATGCTGTGAACGATGATGATGATGCTATTCCAGCTCCATGGTGTGAACAATGATGATATTGATGATGAGAAAAACTTTCGATGATTTATAGATGTGCTAGTCAATGTTCTAGATGTTGATGATCTCTCTCTCTCACGATGATGTTGTATTGGGTTATGTCAGTAGAATACCCTTCTTGTTAAGGCGGAGTGTTGAAATATTGTAAGTACAAAGAATATTCTAATTATAATTGAGTTATTATTTTATAGATCAAATCTCGTTTTGTGGATTGATCATGACGGGACTTATGTATGACCAAATCCCCTTTTGTGGATTGGTCAAACCATAGTTATATGGCGGTGTTTGTAAAGTCAACCCCTAGGGCTTATAAAAGTGGTTTTAACCACTAGTTGAAGAAGTCGGTCTTGCTTGGTGAAGAGACATAACCCTAGCGCCTATCAGCTAGTATAAATAAGAGAGGATGGCGCCTCATTCTTTCACTCACTCAATTCACTCATCTAGTGCACAAGTTTGAAGGTAGCTGCAGTTGCAAGAAGAAGGAGAGAGAGGCGCATTGCTAAGTCTTGGATATTCTCTAGTGTTTTGGTCTTTTATCTTGGCATTGTATTGGCAATCTATATTAAGTAAGTTTTTGTTGGGTTTTCTCCCCCATGAGGGTTTCCCAGGATAAAATGTTGTGTACCTTGTGATTGTGTTTCTCTCAGGTAGCCAAGTTATTCTTTAGGGAGGTCTTCAGACTTCATGGGTTGCCGAGAAACATCATCAATGACAGGGACAGTCGGTTTATTGAGACATTCTGGAGGGAGTTGTTTAGATTGGTGGGGATAGAGTTGCACCCAGCACCAGCTATCACCCTCAGAAAGATGGGCGGACCGAGATCGTCAACAAGTGGGTTGAAGGGTATTTGAGGAACTATGTAGGTGGACATCAGAGAACATGGGTCAAGTAGCTACATTTAGGAGAGCATTGCTACAACACCACTTTCCACATGTCCATTGGTATGACACCCTTCCGATCATTGTACGGATATGATGCTCCCACTTTGGTAGATTTGGTTTTCGGGGAGAGCAAAGCTCCCAACGCCAAGGATTGGATCACAGAGAGTTAGGAGATTCTCAAGTTGCTGAAAGAGAACATGCAGACAGCACAATTTCGACAAAAGATGAGTGCGGGCAGGCACAGGATAGAGCGCAGCTTTAAGGTTGGGGATCTGGTTTTCTTGAGACTCCAACCAGCTATCTCCTAGGCCTCTCAAAGCATATCTTTGTCATCTAGCATGTGGGCCTATGTCATCCATCCTGTGGGTTGCTTGCCCTCATGGAAGCCCAAGCTAGGCTTGTTCTTCCAAAACTGGCCACCAACCTATACCTGCAAGACAAATGGATACACCCTCCAAGCATCTCAAGTCAAAGCATCATGATGAGGGAATCAAGTCAATAAAAGAGCCATTAAAGCATGTATACCAAGACTACATCACAAAAACATGTGCTTAAGAAACTAGACGTTTTTCCAAGTTTGGTTGTGGAAGGGTTGGCATGGTACTTCTTTTCAATGGATCAAACCCCCTAAGTCTAGGAACAACCCTATCTGAGTCATGTGAATGAAATGGAATGGATGGGGAAAGTACTCAATGCGCATGGGGTTCATAATATGCAAGGGTCCATAGTATCTCATTTATGGGTGCCTTTGCGGAGGGTGTGTCGCACCTTCGTCCATAATGCATTTTTTCCAAGCCCATCAATTGCCTTTCATCTTTCTTTCTTTGTATCTTCTTTCAATACAGCATAGGGTGAGTTGGAGGTCACTTCCCTAGCGTGGTGACCAGATATCGATAGTGTCACCCACAAGTACTTTCACAGAAATGAGAAGGTTGGCTCATGATGAGACCCCCTTTCCATCAGCCATGCAACTGAGAGCCATTACCCTGGTGTGATGGCCAGAAATGGTAATGCCATACCATTAGATACCCATGGATGTGATAGACTGGCTCGTGATGAGACCCCTTATCCTCAACTGATCCTTTAAGCATCTTTATTTATTCTTTTCATGGGGTCATTATTTTCTTGCGGAGAAGTTTTTCATTGCTTTCTCGAGATCCCCTAGGCAAAGCATCTGGAAGGTTCTTTCATTAGGCTTTTATCTTTTTCCAGCTAACTCCCCTCTTGGCCTTCAGCCCCTTCTTCCCATGAAATGAGGAATGGTCCCTTCTAGGGTTAGTCTACCCCAAAATCCCAAGAGATGATGTCATGAGGGGAAATAATGATGGAAAGTGGTAAGTATGGTCAGGAGTGGCACGATGACCCATCAAACGAAGCTCCCAGAAACACCCCATCCTAAGGGTGACCATCTACTTGAGTGCCCCAAGCCAACCACCAGCATTTAATCAAGGTAAAAGGCATAGTTTCCAAAGCAAATATCTCATAATAAAAAATAACCTCTGATACACAAGCTAGAATGCCTCAAATATTAAAATGATACCCACCATCATACCTGACTTTACCGCATGGAGCAAGACCCAAGTGACCTGTGGTTGCAAGCTAGTGCGGATGATGACCAAGTGTTTGGTCACTGTGGTGGCGATGTGGGTCTCTACCTGTGCAAAAGGATACTACTAGTCATGTGGTCTCTCAGCACTCCATATCTGCAACCTGAGTGCCTCGAGACATAATCTCCTTAGTTATCCACAAAATGTGGATAACAAGTGGCATTAAGCTCTGCTGAGGCAGAGTACATGGCTGCTAGCTTGGCAGCATGTGAGGCACTATGGCTTAGGAAACTACTCTTGGGATTGTTCAAGTAGGAGCTAGAATCTACTGTGATTCACTGTGACATTCAGAGTTGCATCAAGCTCTATGAGAATCCGTTGTTTCATGATTGTAGCAAGCATATCGATATCAAGTATCATTTCATCCGGGTTTGTGTACAGAGAGGAGTCGTGAGGCTTGATTACATACAAACTGATGAGCAGATGGAAAATATTTTCACCAAGGCACTGAACAGACAAAAGATTGAAAAGTTCAGAGATCAAATGGGGTTGAGACAAAGGGAGTGTTGAGATTGGATAGCAAGGAAGGTCTTCACCATGCAAGGCATCCTAGCATGGAGGAGTACAATGAAACTTATCCAAGTTGATGGGTTAGTCTTTTTCTTAAATTGTACTTAGGAAAAAGTACATTATATGGGTTATATTTTAATGTTGACTTAATGAGTACTTTTTATAAAGTTAAAGTGTGAAATAATTTAAGTTGTGGTCTTTTAATCTTGASCATTGATCTCATAAGGTGTATGAGGATCAATCTTGGGCCTCCATCCTTTTGGAGACAGAGGTGGCTTCTACACTGAGATTGGCACACATCTTCAGCATTGCAGAGGTTTTTTCCTACAAATCTAATAAGGAGGATTTGTAGAAGGGGGCAATATATTTGTTGAGGAGGTTTTGTATTTTGCTGGGTTAATTTTATTGTAAGAGATCTCTATATTTTCCTGCTCAATAATAATAAAACCCAAATATGCTACACTAATTTTCCCTCTGAGGTTTTTCCAAGGACGAATTCTACAAAAATTACTTGTGTACATGTGATGTGATTGTTGTTATCTTTTATTGTTAAGTTCCTAGTTATTATTTTCTATTGTGTATTATTTATTTGTCAAGAAAACCTGGCAAAATCAGTGAACAGAAAAATGAATTGATTTAGTGAACTGGGTTTGAAGAAAATTCACAACAAAAGGCCGAAAGTGATAATTTTACCTCTTTTTTCGAGTTCTTTTATAAGTGGAATACAAAAGATTTTTCACAAGCGTTTTTGAACTGTGAAACCACTTCTCAACAAAGCTAGTGCATGACTACAATTTGTTCATTTTGGTTCATGCCATGGTCCATAACGTTTTGGATGTATCATGCATGTACTTTTATAAATTTGCACATCCAAGTGTGTTATTTTTGCATTATATACATGTAAACTTTCATATTAAATTTCAATGTAAAATCTTTATACCTTTTGGACATTATGTGTATTTTCATATTTTTTGTTTATTGAGTCTTTGCTAGGTCGACCCCCAACTCTTCGCTAAGTAAAGATTCAAGTTTGACTATTTCAGCCGAAATTGTTCTTGTGCCAAGTTATGTTTGGTGATTTTCACTCCACCTTGGTAAAAATTCAACAATTCCAATTCTGCCTCTATAGAAAACAATTGTGACACTCCTAAGGAAGAACAGGAGCATGAAACAAGCAAAGATCAAAAGTTGACACCCACTCCAACTTTTTAGAGAAAAAAAATTACAACATATAATAAAATTCTTCAAAAAGACAACATTATTTCCATAAATACAGAAGTTGTTGTCAATGAAATCAATATACCAAGAATATTTGATTCCTTTCTCTTAACTGGTCAATCAAATATTAAAGGGAATACATTTTGCAATGTCCCCATTTTTGGACTTCCTTATATTACAGTTTGGGATGCCTGTCAAAGTAGCCAATTGGGGGTGATAGTGAGCTTCGACAATTTTGAGGGGTTTTATGGGGCCCAACTTACATTATTCATCATATTTCATCATCAGGATCCATTATGCACAGCTTGTTCTTGGTTCCGTTGCATTCCGATGATTTTCTCGCTGGCATTCCACTTGAAGACCCAAGCAAAGTATTTTGTTTGGGATATATTAGTAGTAGTCTTACTATTAATCTTTGTGAGTTGTCTCTAATTAATTTGGAAAGTATTTTGCAAGTTGTTAGATCACTCTCACCTTCTTTTGTATTTTGTAGCAAGGGTTTACAAAAATCTGCAAGATACCAAAGGCTTGAAGGCGTGAATTTCAGATCTGGAAATCCATCTTTTTCAACCATCCAAACCTCTTCTATTTTCTGTTTCTATTTTCAGCCATTTTTATATCAGTTTTAGCTTTATTTCCTTAGAAATCTGCAATCTAATCTTTCAGTTTTATGCTCAAAATTTTTTGTTTAATTATTTTTGTTCAATATTATAATCTGAAATAATATTTTCCAAGTCATTTTAGCAATTTTCAGCAAGAATATCTCGTTGTTTTTTGCAGGTTTTTGCAGGTTAAAAGAAGATTTTTGCATCTTTTTGGCCCCAAGACACTCAAGGAGACATCTAAGGATCTTGGTACCAAACCATCTTCTCTACTTCACTTTCTAAACAATTGTAAACATCCCAAGAGAGTCTCTTGGGCTTGCATTCTCTCCACTTTAATTTCTATACTGTAAAGTGTAAATAATCTTTGTATTTTTTCCCACGCCTTGCAAAGAGATTGGCTATGTCATCCATGCAATATCGTGAAGGCTAAGTATATATTTAATTTTCTGCATTTCTCTAATTTTACCCACCTTGGCCAAAACCGATAGGCTTGTCCTCCATCTTGTGCCATTGTTGTGAGGTTGTACTTTATTTTCCAAGTGATTTAAAATTTATTTCGCTCAAACCTTGCAAAGAGATTGGCCTAGCCATCCATGCAATATCGTGAAGGCTAGTCTAAATTTTATTTTGTACAAAGTAATCAAACTTGTGCCACACCTTTGCCCCGTATTAGGCACCCAAATTCATATTGTTTCTACCACCAAAAAGGGTGACTTGGGAGGCTACAAGGGGTTGAAGTCGAGGACGGCTTCACGGCACTACGTGTCCTCCTTGCTTGAGTGCCCAAGCATTCTGTATTTGACTTGTGGAGCTAGGGAAGGACCTTGTTTATCCTTCTTCTTGAGCGCCCAATACTTCCTTTTTGTTGAAGGGATAGGGATTCAGGGTAGCCACATAGTTTACGCTTGCATCTATCACATTTTATTCCCCCTAATTCAAGAGAGACCTAAAATTTGATAAAATCAACCAACACAACTTTCACCACATTGATATCTCAAGTTTATCTTTCAAGCAATTTTATTGTTTAAGTTGTGTAACTTACTTTCCATGCGATTTTACTTACAAAGCAAATTACTTTTTCAAGCACTTTACTTTGAAGCAATTCTCTTGTGAATACTTGTTAAAAGCACTCTTTATTTCTAGCATTCTTTATTTATCTGAACATAATTTGTCTAAACTTATTTTTCATTGTGGATATCTCATAATATCGTTCATTCTTGTGTAATTGTACCTTTGTTATATATCTCATTGACTCCATTGTGGTAATCTTTAGGCACTGGTTTAATTGTTGTTTTAAATAAAGGGTTTGCTTGTCATTGAAGAAATTGCATCCTTGCATTTGCTTCCTTTCATTGGGTTGGGTTTCTTAACAAATTAATTCATTTAACTCCTAGATCATTAATCAAACTTCACATAGTTTAATAGGGTTTACTCCCCTTGGCTTCCCTAGGAGTGAGCCTAGACGGAAGAAGTCTAGATCGAGGTGATAGTAGGTCTGGACTTAGGCTTGTGCCTTCAAGAACACATCAAGTGGGTTGGAGACTTTTCCACGTTAGTAGGTGTGTATTAAGATGACAACAGAGGGTACAAAAGAGAGATAGGGGCTTCTATTCTCTCATCATGTTGATTGATATTTTGATGTTTGTCTTGTTGGCTAGAAAACTCAAGGTACTTGGGGGTTTTGAGGGTTTTGACTCAATAAATTCTAGAGATCAACAAGGAGGTGAAAGATTCATCTTTTCCTGATCCAAGCTTGGCCAAGGTGGTGAAAGATTCCACTCTCACCATTCTACTTCAATTTTAGATCAGTTTCAGAAGCAAGGCGCGGCTTTGGGGTTTTCTCTGCAGAACAGGGGCACATTGTCTAGGGAAGAAGAGCTCGTTGGGGATTGAGTGAAAATTTTCCAGATATTATCAAGTTGCCAACTAGGTCTGTCTTTGACCAAGTTGACTCTAAGTTTCAACTATCAATGAAGGTTTTGTTGTTGTTTTATAACAGCCAACAGTTCAGGAACTTCTTTGCTGATTTGTTACGGTTGCATAAGTAATTTAGGTGCTCTAGCATGTAGTTTTAATCACCAAGGGTTAGCACATGCATACCAAAATATATGTAACACACCTAGAGATCTTTACAGCTGAAAATATAGTAGTTCTAAACTCTAACATACATGAAAATGAACACAGGTATTTTTGGTGGAAGGTGGAATACAACAAGTACAATATATAGAAGAACCTGATACAATAACAACTTGATCCAAGCTGCAACACAAGTCCAACGGAAGCAAGAGCGCCCTAGGATGGTGCACCCTCCATAAATGGTGACAAGACCACTGAACTGGAGCCAGAAGCCAACTGGAAGCTCTGATGAAGAAACCCCTCCACAGTACTCTGATACTGATGAGTAGCCTCCCTTTGAAACAAACCTCACTACAATCTGAGCTCTCAAATTTCTCCATGTCGATGATGCGCCCTCCTCACCAAGTGCACCCTCCTCCAAGAAGGAACCTCCCCACTAAATAAACAAGGCCCTAAGCTTGTTGGTTGTCTCCATGGAAGGAAGCACCCAAGCTAGCCTCACACAATGCCCGAAACCTCATGCTCATGCTCTCTCTCAAACTCTCCAAGTGAACAGATGAGTGAATGAGCTCTGCATCCTCCTTTGCACCCCTCTCGAACCTCCATAAGGAAACCTAAATGATAGACCGTTGAGATCATCCCATCTCAAATCTAATCAAAGGTTGAGATCATCCCATAATAATCTCACTCTCAAACCCACTTTGGGTTAAGTCCCCTAAGTTCACTTTCTGTCTCCTAATTCACCCACAAACTGAATTAATAGTCATTATAGGCATAAATGACCAAATTTCACTTTTGACTTAAATCTCCTAAGTCAAAGTGAAATTAGACATAAAGTACAAGGCACAAAGTACATAGTACTTCCCACATGTGTTTAGGAGCTCGCAAACACATGGGGAATACCTCCCAAGGTACATATTCTCAACATTGAGGACACTAGGTCTGGAGGAGATCTCACTTCAAAGGTCTTTGTCATCATCAGGGCACCTTTTCTCATCAGTCCTGGAAGAGTTTGCTCTACATATCTATTTATTATTGTACCTGGGCGAAACTACTAAAGGAGGGCGTATTTTTTATGAGAGATCTTGTGGTTTGGAGTCAGATTTATCATCTACAGTTGGGGTTTCTTCTCATATGAGTTAGTTTTCATCAGATCCACAGATTTATAGCCATTTATCATAGTTTGGGGGGCAGATTCAATGTGGCCGAATTTCTTTGGGAGTTCTCAGCTAGAGAGGGGCGCAACTCAGCTAGGAAACTCAATAGTTGGAAGAAGGAAACAAGTTGGATTCTGTAGATCTCCTGCATGTAGTTATTGAAGGCTCAAGGAAGCCTAGATCTCTTCTCTCTATTGTATTTTGGAGGTGCTATCAACCACAACTATTATTCTTCCGTATCTATTCCAGATATCTTCATCTCTTGTATGGAGGTTAGCTTATATATATAAATAAAATATAGATATGATGTATTGTGGCCATTTCCTTGTGTTTTTCTACTTGTATCTTTTTGATATTCTATTATTGTTTCATTTCCATCATTTTTATGCTGCAAACCTTTAAAATTCACTCCATGAGCAAATCTGAGGAACAATCTGCAAAACATTAAACAAAATATCAAAAACAGACAAGCTTGAGGCTCTTCATGAAGGTGAAATGGTTATTGCAGAAGAGATTATATATTGTGATATGGAATATCAAGCTCTTAGTGAGACATTCAGGGCTCAGGTAACATTCCCACAGTTTGTATCCATCAAAAATCCTAGGTGGAGTAAAGATGGTATTGCAGTATGGGCCAAGAAGATTGCAAAAGTCAATTATTGGAGAAGAAAAGCAGAGGAAAGTGTAGACCACCTATTTCAACTAGGGGGTCAACTCCATGTGCCATAATGATATGTACCTAATGGTGCTACCAAGTTAAAGACTTCCTAGTTCTACAAGGTAGTTTTGGCCTTCAGCACGTATTTTTGTAATTGGAATTTTCGCTCCCCTGCGTGGGATAATAATGTAATGGGTCTGCATGGATCATAGTTTACGTTGGTTTCCTAGGAATTCATCATTGGAGGAGTTTCTTTCATAGAGTGTTTTTTTTTCCTTAGGTTATTAATTTGGCCTAACCAACCTTATTAATTTCCCTTGAGTTTTTCACTCCCACAATAATTCTCCAAAGTGATGAAAGGCGCTCTAATGGTCGAGCCAAATGGTAGCTAGTGTCTAGGAATATCGTAAATGACCATGCTACACATCTCCTAAAGTCTTCCAGAATTCCGTCGAGTCTAGATAGTTTTTTTTTATTTTTTTAAATTACCCATTTAATGGTAATTTTAATTATTTTTTGATAAAAATTGTAAAAACTAGGTCCTTGGGATTTTTATAGGGGTATTTGTGCTCAAAAGAAATGGAATGAGACCCCCTACACCCTTGGACCAAGTTTTAGCTCAATTGGACAAGTTTTGCTAGGTGTTTGTCCATGAGGAGTCTCAAACAGTCTAAGACGGCAATTTAATTGCTCAAATTAACAAAGTCAAACTTGTCAAATTTTTGTAATATGAGCAAATTAATTAGAGAAAGAGTGGGAGAACTTACACAAACCAATTCTTAACCAATCCTAACCCTTTCCCAACATTTGTTTCACCCCCTCACCTAATCATTATTGCAAAATGTCATTTCCTCTTGAGGAGTTGCACCCCCCTTTTAGAAGAACCCCTAGAAAATCAAAAAAATAAATAAATTGGAGCCTCTTCTCTCCATTGGTGTGCCTCCCTAGTCCCTCCAACTCATATTTTGACTTTTGAAACCCTTTCCAACTCATTCCAACTCATCTACCAAAACCCTAGGTGACTAAAACCCTAGGAAGTGCACCCCCCTTCTTGAGATGCTCATTGATGCTATGTCATTGACACTTGGAGAGAATCCAAGAGGGGTAACTCTTGGCTCCCAAGTATAAATAAGAGCCTTCCCTCCCTCACTTTAACATGATCTATTCTCTTGCAAGGTTGCTCTACCCAAATTCCTCTTCTATTCTCCTTTCTCTCCCACTCTTCTCTCTCATTCTTCTTGCTCTCTTTTTCTTTTCTCAAGCTTGGTCAAGTATTTGTCCCAGTTTGTTTTCTAATAAAAAAATCTTTGGAGGAAATATTAGCATTGGGAGTCTTCTTGGTGTCTTGGATATACATTGAAGTTAACTTGTATTTCTTTTTGTTGAGTTTTGTTTATAGATCTAGTGTAGGGTGTCCAAGCAAAGTATTTTTCTTGGATAGATCTATTGTAGTATTGTCATAGATCTTATGTGTAATAGTTTCCTAGTTTTAGCAAAGTATTTTGTTAATATCATTGGATCTACTCACTCCCTTTGCTTATCTTGTAGCTTAGTCTCTCATATTTGCAAGTTACTAAGGGTTTAGAAAGAATAATTTCAGATCTGGAAATTACCTTTTTACCCACTTATTTCCCTCATAAAAATATTTGTTCTTATCTATCTATTTCCTCTAACACTTTGGGTACATTTTCTGCTCTTGAATAGCTCTCTTTCAACACATTTTTTGCTGTCCTAAAGGTAAAAAAATTCTGGTTTCCACTAACAGAAATTTTTTGAAGAATTTTGGTGTTTTTTTTCTGCAGGTTTACACCAAAAACAGGGAGGAACAGCCCATTTGGGGCCATCTAAAGTCAAGCAAACACCTCCCAAGTTGGCGTAACAAATACCCACTTCTCTCTCTCTCTAATTCTCATTGTAATCAAGCCCATGGGAGTCTCAAGGGCTTGTTTTTCTCAAGCAAATTTAATTTTCCTGCGGTTTTAATTTCAAGTTTGCCTACACCTAGGAAAGAGTTTGGCAAAGCCAACCATCTTATATCGTAAGGCTAGGAACTTAGAATTATTTTCAGCATTGCTTTTCATTTTCTAGTTTGTCCCACTTGTCCTTAAGACAAGGTTGGGTGGCTAGGATTAATTTCCTTTCAAGTTTATTCTTTATTGATTGCCTACACCTAGGAAAGAGTTTGGCTAGGCCAACCATCCTATATCGTAGGGTTAGGTGTTAGTTGTGGTTTATTGCTTCCAGTACTTGTATATGGTTTAGATATTAGAAGTTTTTTTCTTTTCATTGCTTAAGCCATGGAGGCATAGTAACTTACTTGTGTTTTTCAAGAATTTCTTTTATTTCCAAGTTCTTACTTTGCTTTCAAGTTTAAATCATTTAATCTCTTTCAAGCTTAAGCAATTTATTTCACTTTACTTGCAAGCACTTAACTCAACATAATCTTTGAGACTCAATTTACCTTAATAATTCTTAAGGCTTCAACTTATCTAGTTAATTAGAACCCCTTTAACTATCTCAACTTTGCCAACAAAAAAGGAACCTAAGGAAGAAGCAGGGGGTGTTAGATCAGGGATGGTCTCACGGCACTAGGTGTCTCCCTTGTGGAGTACTTTTGTTCCTGGATTGACCTGTGGTGCTAGGGTGTGGCCTTGTTTGCCTCACTTCTTGAGCACCCAGCAGTCTTTTTGGTATAAGCGGGTAGAGTTCTAGGGAAGTCACATAGTTTTAGGATTCACACTTTAATTTAATCAACTTAATCAATCCTAAAACTTGATCCACCTTAACTTGGTATAATCTCTTAATCGTTTTATGGTTTAATGCTATTTAACTTTGCAAGCATTTCACTTAAGTTATTTCACATGCAATTTTATTGAGCTCTCGTTGATGGTTAACTAGTTTACTTAGAAGTTGTGCATCTCTTGCCCGTGGAGGCTATTTTATTGGATCTTGCTTTTCATCTTTAATCACCCCTTGAAGTTGCACATCCTGTGGAGGCACTTCTTGTTCAAGCTTGTGTTAATACCATTGAAACCACCCCTTGAAGTTGCGCATCTTGTGGAGGCACTTCATTGTTTGGGTGTGTTGGCTTGTTGTGTTGTGGTGATCATCTCTTGAATACTCTTTTCTTTCCCTGCACAAATCAAGTCAAGTTAGTTTTGTTAATGCTTGCTTTCCTTCCTTGCTCATAGTTATATATTGTTGTATCTTTAGTATTCTTTATATTATTTTGTATAGATAGTTGTTTCATTTACATGTATCTAATTCAATTGCATCAAATAATTCTTTTGTTTTTAATTGTAATCTTTTGTAAAGTTTAATCTTTTGTAACTTTAGTTGACCCCTTTGCCCAACCTTAGGCACTAGTCTTAGTATTCTTAGGGAAAGGCTTGATTTTGCATTGAAAGACATGCACTTTGCATTGTTGAGTCGTATATAGGCTAGATCCCCTAAACCTTTAACAAATTAAAATTAACTCCTAGACATAAACTTTTAACTCACATAGTAACTAGGGTCTACCCCCCTTGGCTTCCCTAGGAGTAAGCCTAAATGGAAGGAGTTTAAGTCGAGGTGACAGTGGGCTTGAACTTAGACATTGTGTCTCCAAGGACACACTAAGTGGATTGAGACTTAGTCCACGTTTGCAAGTGTGTATAAGGACAACAACAGAAAGCAGGGCCAAACCAGTGGGGAAAGTGGATACATCACCACATGTTAGTGGATGGAGGGGAGCACAGATTGAGCCTACAACCATTAGGACCAGGGAAATTTGCTACAACTGCAAAAAGCCTTGGGAGCCAAATCACAGATGTGGGGGAAAGGGGAAAGTGCATTACATTGAGGTGCACTACAACAGTGATGATGAGTACATGTATTAGGATGTGGCCTTAGATGCCTCATTAGAGTAGTCCCATGACGCCTGTGACTCCTGCGCATCTGATGGACAGTTGGATGGACAGGATGATAGCACATGTGCTTCAGTTTTTCGATCAGACAATGTTGAGCACTCAACACTTCACCATAGTGGTGATATTTGTGAGGATTCAGCCGTGTCTACACCTAGGCATGAGGAGGATCAGAGATTGGGTTATCTACCTTGGGATGTTGATATGAGGTCATACATAGGGGATGATAAGCCTCTTATGGAGTTGAGAGTGTCACACCCCTCATCCCTTCAGTTGTCCATGGAAGCCATGACACAGGAGGATGTCAGCGATACTCATGATATGACAGAGGAGCCTTGTGTAGTGATTCAACATAGAGGACATGTGGATTCGTAGGCCCAGGAGGAGAGGCATGACTTAGAGACAGAGGTCATGCATAGGGGATGATGAGCCTCTTATGGAGTTGAGAGTGTCACACCCCTCATCCCTTCAGTTGTCCATCGAAGCCATAACACAGGAGGATGTCAGTGAGTGATACTCATGATATGACAGAGGAGCCTTGTGTAGTGATTGAACATAAGGAACATGTGGATCTGCAGGCACAGGAGGAGAGGCACGACTTAGAGACAAATGACTATATACATACATTTCAGTATGGGGAGAGTGATTCACCTCTTTTGGGGAGTCCATTGATAGATCAGGTTGTGGAGACTGACATGTCGATGGGATACTTACTCCCGAGACCGAACTACAATGACGAGGATGCATTCCTAGTTTGTCGGGATAGCCATACCACATGTATGGACACATCCATATGGGATTCGGGTGTAGATGATACTAGTAGGGTGAGTACAGAAGAGGATACAGTTGTCCATACAGGATACAAGGTGATTCAGATGGAGGCAGCAGTATGTGATGATGTACAGTGGCATAGATGGGGATTCAGTAGCACAGCAGACAATGGGCGATGTGGTGCCTTAGCTCTTGAGGAGTGTGGTGATGAGGATTCCATTGTTGACATTAGCAGCAGGAGTCATGAGGTAGCACTTCAGGAGGACAATGTATAGGAGTCACAGCATTTGGGAGGACAGTTGAGGGTCAGAGAGGACATGATCATGGCAGCCATTAGACACATTGATGATACACACGCGTCAGTGGAAAAGTATTGTTGGAGGGCCACGATGGCACAGGATAGTTCGGATGGAGAGTTTGCCATTGAGGACTTTCAGACACTCAGGGAGAGAGTGACTGTGATGAGGACCGACTACCACCAGCTACTTATGGATAGAGATTACCTTCTAGAAGTCGGCAAGATGTATCGTGGGGCGTTGAAGGACAAGGAGACTAAGGTGTATCGACTCACTCATGAGTTGGTAAGCACACGGGGGTTCTTGAAAGGCGCACAAACAATCCTTCAAGAATTAGAGTCCACATTAAAGGAGTTCCTTGAGGAGGCTAGTCAGGGATCCACTACATCTATCTCAGCAGAGAGTCGGATATATACTTCAACTACATCGCTAGAGGATGTTGGTGGTTTGATAGAGGAGCATTAGTTGATGGAGGAGTTTGAGTACCCAGGATCAGTGATGATTATGGTGAGATGTGACCCAAAGACGCTTGAGGATGTTCATGCATCACAGGGACCACCATTCATGAGGAGCTCCGAGACAGTTGGTCATACACATACACATGGGGATTCCAGAGCCAGGGGTAGTTATGAGGACACATCCATTTAGGTTCCAGGATTGGTTAACATCCATGTAGAGGTTGACCCAACAGTACACCTAGGATACGTGAGGATGCAAGAGAATACTAGAGCTTGCATGAGTATACAGGGGCATACAGTGATGAGAGGTAATCCACAAGGGCATGCAGAGGTCTACAATGGGATCTAGGGGGATGCATTGGAATGCAAGGAGGCGACATACTTGGTTGAGCATGGAGATTTTTGTGGAGAGCGGTCCTCTCCTTTACAGCAATACATGGACCTTGGAGATCACATTCTCAATAGCAACAGTCATATTAGTGATGATAGGGGGAGTGTGATTGACCATCCATATGTGGAGTCACCTACCGTCATACACGATGGCATAAGATTAGTGTGGAGTCCAAGCAACTATTCACCATGGATGTCGTTGGATGAGTTTTTGGTCAAGCCTTTGGGATTGACCAACGCATATGACACTTCCCAGTGCTACATACAGTTGCAGGTATTTTTGTTGGCCTTCCCCGATATTTTCATTGTATACAACAACATAGGGGAAGATAGGCAGTTACATGGGACATGGAGAGTTATTCGGACGAGACCTCATGACAGGAGATACTTCATTACATACAACAGGATAGGGGAGGTTCACCTAAGACAGTCAGGTGAAACCTTGGGCGTGATGGCAAGTATCCTCAGCAGTGGGACAGAGGAGATTTCAAAGGTTGATCTAGGTTCAGACTCTCATCGGGATGAGGACGAGAAGCATAGTAGGACGGATGCTTTCGATAAGGACTATGAGGTTAGTTGGCATGATGTATAGTCGCAGCAGGAAGCAACAGAGATCGTGAGGACCATACATGATGTACATATGGTCGGAAAGCTTGGACATTTCAAGACCCGTCAACAGATCAGGGAGAGATTCTCTAGGGATAATCTAGAGGATGATGTCATGAGGCACATGGGGGCATGCTTGGTATGTCAGCATCATGAGTCAGGGCATGATTCCTTAGCCACCATCATTTCATGGTAGAGTTGGGAGAGTGTGCTAGCATCTATCGACCCTAGTGTACTAGAGCTATATAGTAGGGATGACATCATAGGGATACTGCCGGAGGTTTACAGTTCAGTAGGCACTGAGATACATGGTATGGCACAATCAAAGTTATTTGATGCAGGGTTTAGTGCACTTTTAGAGTGCATGGGGGTTTCAAGGACACTCATGATTGATTCCTTCCCTTGTTGGGGGGATTTCAGAGCACATGGAGATGAGGACGCTATGTGGCAGGATGGGTCTTCTTGGTTGAGGATCAGGTACATGGATAGATCATCTTCTTGGTTAGCGAGTGTTGACCACCTATTTCAACTAGGTGTCAACGTCATGTATCATGAAGATCTGTACCTTATGGTACGACAAGTTTGAAGATATATGACTCAGCAGTGTTAGAATATAGAAGATGGTGTGCTCGTTTTACCATTGACGATACCCTCGTCACCCAACCACGGGCCAAAACCTCCCTCCGAGCACCTTAACCTTGACTAAGAAATTCCTTCGGAAGAAAACCCTAGGCTAGATAGCCAAACAAAGGGCAGTGCATCTCTCCTCAAGGATAGCGCAACACAAAAGACTGATCAGATAGTCCCAAACCCTAGCCAAGAGATATCCAAGCCAATACTGAAACTAGTTGTTGTTGCAGCTGCACCTACAACCCTCCTCCAAGCCTGCGCACCAGACTGCAACTCCAGTGCGCACCAACTGGGCAACTGCTGCGCAGAACTGGCTCTGTCTGCAACTGCTGAGATGCTACAAATGAGAACTGGCGCCTTGTATTTATAGTAATCCTGTCAGTTTGTTGGGGCCGACTTCTCCTTCTAGGTATGTGTCTGTTCAGTATATTATTATTAATTCTGGCCGACTTCTTCTCTTGGAGGCTAATAGCC
>JZKD02S1673931.1:236353-274174 GCA_000966675.3 Picea glauca | reverse complement strand
AATAATAAACAAGACATTTTGTGAACAATATTCAAAATTTCAACAAGAATACACATTGGGCATACCTATTTTGATGAATCTCCAATGATTTGCATGTAGATGGAACCCTTTGTTGCCTCCTCCAAGCTCTCACAAATCCTCTTCAAGCTCTCCAACTTTGCTCCAACTTTGCTCCAACACCAACACCAAGCCAACACCAAGAGCTCCTTCCCTCTCCACTCCAACTCAAGGATGAAACAATGAGGAAAAAGAGGGAGAGATTGTGCTTTATCTCCCCTCTCTAACCCTAAAAACGCCCTAGGGCCCACGCACAAAGCCAAAAAAATTAAAAAAAAATTAAAAAAAACCCAAAAAAATTGACTTTTTCGGGCTCATTTTCAGGGAGCGCCCGAGTTGGTTTGGGAGCGCTCCGGGAGCGCGGTTCCGGGTGGTCGGGAGCGCGTGCTACAGGTGCGGGAGCGTGGGGGGAAGCGGATCGAGAGCGCGCGAGAGCGGGACGCTTCGGGACAGGGCAGGGAGCGGGAATTGAGGGTCGGGACCGCGGTTCGGGAGGTCCGGAGCGCGGTCGGGAGCGCGGTTCCGGGACGCTCCCGCTCGGAGCGCGGATCGGGGGTCCGGACCGGGGGGACGCTTCGGCAACACTGGTCACACATCCAAGAGAGATAGACAAAGTCAAGGAGGCAATTTTAGGGTTTTCGTAGTGAGTTAGGCTTTGAACACTGACATGGGAAGGGGGAAAACACCTTTTGACTTGCCAAACATGAGATTAGGCTATAGGAAGGGTGAAATTAGGGTTTTAGGCATTTTTTCACTTTAAGCTTTTAATTTTCCCTAAGTTCATGAGGAAGGAGAATGCACTTTTCACTAGGGAGACTCACTTTTGGTTGTTGGCTTGGCATGGGGGTCTTTTAAGTGGAAAATCAATTTTTCAACTTCAAAAATACATTAGACATTTTTACAATTTTTGGCTTTTTCAATGTAGCCAATTATTTGATGACTTTTGACTGACTTGGACAACTCATGGACAATGACCTAGCAAATCTTGTCCAATTGAGTTGAAACTTGGTCCAAGGGTGTAAGGGGTCATTTTCCATTTGATTTGAGTACTCACACCTAAACCTTGTCATTTACGGCATTCCTAAACCTTAGTCACCCATTGGGCTCGATCATTAGAACGGCTTTCACCACTTTGGAAGATTTTGTGAGTAAAAAACTCGAGGATAATTAAAATTGCCCAGTAGGCAAGATTAATTACCTGAGGAAAAAAAACACTCGATGAAAGGACTTCCCTAATGATAAAGTCCTCGGAAACTAACTAAAAAAAATGACTCATGCTGACCTATTACATTATTATCCCGTTCAGGGGAGTGGACATTCTGATTACATAGAAAGACGTGTTGGGGGCAGAATTGCCCTGTTGAGCCATAAGTCTTCGAATTATGTTGCACCATTAGGTACATAGCTTCATGATACATGACATTGACCCCTAGTTGAAATAGGTGGTCAACAGACCCTTCAGGAAAAAAGCGTACATTTGGGGGCTATAGTGAGTCTTTGAACGCATACCGGCTCTACATCCATGGTCAAAGACAGATCGAGGTGTGCAGAGATGTTACCCTTGAGGAGGAGCTATCTTTCATGAGATCTAGAGGATCTCACATGGAGATTGACATTGAGAGACAGGAAGAGATGGTGAATTCTCCCCCTCACACTCCAACAGTTCAGAGGGAGACAGTTGAGCCTATTGATCAAATTGATCACGATGATCCTGTAGCTCCAGTTGATGTTCCCATAGATATTGCAGTAGGTCGGAAAAGACCTACATGGGCTCGTCAGACTCTGTAGGAGGCAAAAGGACATGCAGCTCCTCGTGGTACCTTCTGAGAGAGCAAGAGACCTTAGAGATATTCATGCTATGCTGCAATTATGAGCCACATCATTGATTCTGAGTATGAGGAGGCAACTAGTCATCCAGTATGGAGAGATGCAATGATGGAGGATTATCAATCCATCATGAATAACGATGTGTGGGATATTGTTCCGAGATCTGAAGGGAAGTTTGTAGTGACTTCCAAATAGATCTATAAGACCAAACACACAGTTGACGGGAGCATCTGGAGGCACAAAATGAGATTTCTTGCTAGAGGATTCTCTCAAGTGGAGGGAATAGATTATGAGGAGACATTTTCTCTTGTTGCTCAATACACTTCTATCTGGATGATTATTGCCCCTGCAGCATCCATGCGTTGGAGAGTACATCAGATGGATGTGAAGATAGCCTTTCTCAATGGAGAGATTGAGGAACAAGTATACATAGAGAAGCCAGATGGTTTCACGATACATGAGAAGGAGTCTCATATGTGTAGGTTGAAGAAGGTCATGTATGGACTCAAGCAGGCACCTTGAGCTTGGTATGCGAGGATTGATGGACATCTGATGATTTTGGGCTTCAACAAAAGTGTTTTCGATCCCAACCTGTACTACTTGTTTGTTAATGGTGAGTCCCTGATTTTGGTCCTCTATGTTGATGATTTATTCCTCACTGGTACAAAGAACCTTATTGTTAAATGCAAGTATGCATTGACCTCTGATTTTGAGATGAAGGACCTTGGTATGATGTACTACTTCTTGGGACTAGAGGTGTGGCAGAGAACTGATGAGATCTTCTTAAGTCAGGGGAAGTACACAATTGAGATATTGAAGAATTTTGGGATGTTGAATTGTAAGCCCATGACTGCACCAATGGTGATGAATTTGAAGAAACTAAGTGTGTCTTTTTCTGATTCCGACATTACTGATCTGACCCTGTACAAATAGATGATTGGATCATTGATGTATTTGGTTAACATTAGACCAAATATTTGCTATGAAGTGAGTGAACTTAGTCAGTTTGTGAATCAGTCGACATAGACACATTGGATTGATGTGAAGCATGTGTTGAAATACCTGCTAGGATCAGTTGGACATGGTCTAAGATATACTTACAGTATTGATATGATATGGCAGCAATATATTGACTTTGATTGGGCAGGGAGCGCAATGGACAGAAAGAGCACCTTCGAGTGTTGTTTCACTTTGGGATCTTCCATGGTTTCCTAGTGTAGCAGGAAACAAACTTTTGTTTCTTTGAGCACAGCAGAAGAAGAGTACATTGCATTAAGTATGTCAGTCTGTGAAGCAGTGTGGCTTCGCAAGCTCCTTGCAAATTTATCTGAACATCTGTTGGATTCCACCATTATTCATTATGGTAACCAAAGTTATGTGATGTGTTGTTGATTGCAGCTTCATGAGACATCCTCCATGTCATTCTCCTCTGGACTGAGTTGAGACAATCTGTGAGAGAGCCCATGTGATGGGTGTGTCATACTCCTCTGGATTGAGTTGAGATGACGTGTGGTCTCTTGTCATGCTCCTCTGGACTGAGTTCAGACGACTTGAGATGGTCTCATGTAAGACTCCTATGGACTTAGTTGAGTCGACGTGAGACGGCTCTCTAGATGGTACTCCTATGGACTTAGTTGATTTGATCTGTTGAGAGTGATGTCCCTCTAGCTGAGCATAGGTGGACGTGTCCCTAGTGGTTGAGCACTAAAGGATGTGTGGATCCCTTGCTATATTTTCTAAGAGTAAGATTTGTTGTAACCCTAATTTGTATTGTGAAGGGTACAAGTCGGCCCCACCATGTAAAAGACAATTAATATTGTGTAAAGATTAATTATATTTTTGAGTTGTACAGGTCATCCCTATTGTGCCAATAGACACACCTGTTGTTGTGTTAAGTCTTGTATATATAAGTGAGTAGATCCCCATTGTGGATCACTCACACACACTTCATTATGGATCACTCTCAAGCTAAGTGTACAACTGAATTGCGCACTTCTCTTAGCCGCAAGTTTCTAGGTCATAGAGAACCCTCTTATGTGCTCTAGGGTTTATGGTGTGGGGGATCTTCTCTTGACTCTATAGCGAAGGATTGTTGGGTTTTTCCCCTGATTGAGAAGGGTTTTCCCAGGATAAACTCTTGTGTTCTTGTGCATGATTATTCTTCTTGTGATCTTGGTTACTGCAGCTATTGTACATGGTATTGTTGCATTGTTTATGGTTCAAGTACATGCTAAATTGAAATAAACTACATGTGCATGAGCTAAGCATTAAAATTCAACATGAAGATCTAAGAGAATCCAGTGTTTCATGACAAATCGAACCACATTGAGATCAAGTACACATATGAGACATAGTGCAGAGGAAGGAAGTATTGGTTCAGTACCTTCCTACAAATGAGCAGGTTGTTGATGTTCTTACAAAACCAGAACGAAGTTCAAGTACTTCTGTGACAAACTCGGCATGGCAGAGAATGCCTCCCTCGCTGAGAGGGAGTGTTGATGTTTGCAGCTTCCTGAAACATTCTCAAGATCGTACTCCTCTATGAATTGAGTTGAGTTGATCTGTGAGGACACCTATCCGACAAAGGATAAGTGGGACACTTATTCAAGAAGGGATAAGTGTGTTTGGGCTTACATCCCAACGTCCCTTGTGGAGAGCACATGAGGACACGTCCCATGTGGACAGCACATGAGGACATGTCAAGGGAGTTGACTTTGACGTCACACACTATGGGGAGTTGACCCTAGTGTTTCTAGAGGGAGTAGCCTCTAGAAGTCCACATGGGAGTGCCATGTGTGATAGACATTCTCCAGATCGTACTCCTCTGTGAATTGAGTTGAGTTGACCTGTGAGGACAATTATCCGAGAAGGGATAACTGTGTTTGGTCTTATAACCCAACGTCCCTTGTGGAGAGCACATGAGGACACGTCCCTTGTGGAGAGCAAATAAGGACATGTCAAGGGAGTTGACCTTGACGTCAGAGACTATGGGGAGTTGACCCTAAGTGTTCCTAGAGGGAGTAGCCTATAGAAGTCCACATGGGAGTGCCATGTATGACAAACCTTTTGCTACTATCGTGGTTGTGTACCAATGGCGGAAACTGTGTGTCTCTGGACAGTATTTGTGTACTACTATAGAAAGATACCTCCCTAGCTAAGAGGGAGTGTTGATGTTTCAGCATCGAGCGGACCTCCTCCTAGATTGGGCTGTAGACCAAGGGGGATAGGATACATTTATCATAAAGGTGCACTTGTGGTAAATGGGCCCAGACATAGTCCTTGATCATGACAAGGAATAATATGGACTTGAGGTGCTTGAAGTGCTTTCCACGTGTCAGTTAGCATCAAGCTAACATTCACTCACAGGTGTGTACTTGTGGTGAAAGATCTTGGTGTGGTCTTTGTCCTAGTCATGGTGATTTGACAAGGAATAATAAAGACTCAAGATGTTATATGTTATTACATGCGGAGCCAGAGTGAGCCTGATCTTAGAGAGAGTTAATTGGCTCAGAGGGAGAGCCGCAGAAGGAGTTTCTTTTCGGTTCAGGTGGGAGAGAGACGTCTCCCAAGACTGACAGACAAGTGTCATGAGTCTAGGCTGAAGTTTGTGTACTTCAAAGACAAGCTTGGCATGATGCAGAATGTCGCCCTCGTTGAGAGGGAGTGTTGATGTTTGGACAACATCGGGAAGACATTCTCTTAGAATAATAATTAATAATATAATTATTGATTATTAAAGATCATATATAATAAGTAAATGATAATAATAAACATTTATTGATTATTCAACGGACGCAACCTTTCATGGATGGTCACCATACGTTCCCTATATATGGAACACTCATCATTGCAATAATATATCAATCATATCTAATATGTATAAAAACAACAAAAAATGCCTCCACGGCTTCCCCTAGCCCACGGCCCTGCAATAGGAAGCGAGTTAGCTTTCCCAAGAGAACCCAACGGCCTTCCTAAGTGCCCATGGACCCCCTCAAAACCCCACGACATGCTCCAGAAAACCCTTGCAGCCTTCCTAAGGACAAATAACGACCTCCTCAAGCCCCACAACCCTGCAAAAGTGAAGTCGTCCTCCTATAAGAAACCCCATGGATCTCCTATACAAATCAATGCACTTCTAAACTGAAGAAAAAACAAAAGATGAGGCTCCAATAAAGATCTCAGATGGATCCCCCTCTTTGTCTAGCTACTGTGGATATTGCACCACTAAAACTAAACCACAATGGAAGGTGTTCACCACCTATTTTGACTAGGGGGTCAACTCCATGTGCCATGAAGCTATGTACCTGATGGTGCAACAAAGTTGAAGACTTTTTGGTTCTACTAGGAAAATTTTTGCCCTCGGCGCGTCTTTTTGTAATCGGAATATCCGCTCCCCTGCGTGGGATAATAATGTAATGGGTCTTGTTGTCGTCCTTATACACACTTGCAAACGTGAGCTAAGTCCCGCTCACTTAGTGTGTCATCGGAAGCACAATGCCTAGGTTCAAAGTCCACGCTATCACTTTGACTTGAGCCTCTTCCGTCTAGGCTAACTCCTAGGGAAGCCAAGGGGGGTAGACCCTAGTTACTAGATGAGATTTACAATTAAGTGTTCTAGGAGTTGGTTTTAATTAGTTAAAAGGTTAAGGGGAATCTAGCCTATGATGTCAATCAGCAAATGCAAGATGCAACTATTTAAGTATGAGAGTCAGACCTTTTCCTAGGGCAACTAAGAATAGTGCCTAAGATTGGGCAATGGGGTCAACTAAATTAAGAGAATGTTCATTACAAGATAATTACAAGTTACAATGTTATAACAAGATAGACAAACTAGATACAAAAGAATATAAAGATATACAAGCTAAACTAGATACAAAAATATTAACTAGTGCTTGAAATGTGCAGGAAAGAAGATATTCAAAGATGAACAACCATCAACACATCAAGCCAAACATGCTCACAACAGATAGATTTCCGTTGGACTATTTTTCAATGGCCAAGACACGCAAAGCACTTAAGACCCAATCAAGAGAATGCCTCCAGGTGGATGCGCACTTCTTGAAGGATCACACCACAAGTACAACAATTAAGGATAGATGAAAAACATGGACAGCCAAATATTCCAAATGAAAGATTTAACCACTTAGATATTATTTCTACAACACATCAAAGATAGCCTATATATGAATGTATATTGAAAGACAGTGAGATCAGTGAGTTTGCAAGTGTGTAATTGTATTGTTGATGTTGTAGATTGAAAATTGAATTAAGTGATTAAGTGTGAGATTAATTTTAGCCCTATCTAGGTGTCAACCCAAAAAGATCTCCTCCCCCTATTACCAAGTGATTGTTGGATGCTCAAGAAGTGAGGCAACGAGGCCTACCCTAGCTTCACAGGTCAACCCTAAGGCCGAGTACTTCGGAAAACCTTTCATGGCTTTCCTCAAAACCCTGTTTTAAATGGTGAAGATGGTGAGTTATGGTGTCCTACTAAATCTAATTAGTTTATTTTAGACCTATGAACTAAAATGCTTGTGAAATTGAGGTCTGAAAAATGTTGTGAAGGCTGAAGCCTTTGAAACACAAGATCGCAAGTTAAATTTACTTATAAAAGATTAGATTGCATATGAAACATAAAGCAAAATATATAACTTGCGGAAATGAAATATGGTTAATTATCACTTGGAGGTACCAATACTTGCATGCAATGTATTAAAATATAGATCTAAGAGCGATTACTGCATGTGAAGTAAATGACTGAAATGAAAGATTAATTAACCAGTTATTTGATGCATGTGTGTTGGATTAAGATTAGAGAAACCGAAACTTGCATGCAACGGAGAATAAATATCTAATCTAAGCCACCACGAGCTCTAAGCTACCATGTGTTAAGGGTGACATCTACTCTAGATTATTTTAGCTTTAAGCGTGCATGTAGAAATCACTACTAATCTAGCTAAACTAAGCAAGGAAAGACAGAAAATAAAACTAATCTAAACTTGCAAAATAAAGACTGAAGGAAAGGAAAGCAAGTCGCTTGGGTACAACTCCTTTGGGCTTGCGTTTGCAATATTTTGGAGAGGAAAGAAGGATGAGAAACTGTTACCACTTCAAGGAGTTGTTTTGAGGGTGTGTTGTGTATTGGGGTTGGGCAGCATGCCCTCTTGTCCTGGTAAGAACCTGMAAAAATCARCAMGCTATYGYTTGYTGATTTGAGCTRCAACACACTCAACAAAGTTATGAAATTTTYGTTTTTAGGCAGAAATTYCGTGCATACAAAAACCAGAAAATTGTATTGATTAAGTGAYCAATCTAAGCATGCTAAATACCAAAATCTGAAAGTGTAAGAATGASGRAGAAGAAYAGAAAATYGYTTGKGAAGTGTAAGTGAAGATGAGRGYAGRTTCGTCCTTGAAGCTATCMCAACAACTTCMTTTCAAGGCAACMTGCAARCTTCAATAAACCGWGAGATCAAATAGATAAATRGATTGCATGCATGGATAATACAACAAAGTTAGTATTAAACATGAATATAACGCATATAGGCAAGCAAACAAAGTTTTACTCCACCTAGCCAAGCAAACAAAGTTATACCTCAGCTATATTATTCTAATGATCACAAAATACTGAAAACAAGAACATCACCTCGAGTATGTAAATGAAGCGTGTAGACAAAATCCAACACTCCCAATTCCTCCAAAGCGATTTCTGTATTATTAAATGGGAAGAGGTTGTAGAAATAATGTTGCTCCAAACTCTTCAATAACCAAAACTAGTGAAGCAATATGACAATAGTGAGAGAGAGAAGGAATGGGATGCAGATAATTTGGTAGCATAACAATACTATCAAGAATGATGAGAAATGAGAGAGTGAGGGGTTTCTTTTATAGCCATGGGAGACCAAGAGACCCCTCTTGGATCTTTGACAAGTGTCAAAGATTCAAAAGTGAAGACAACTCAATGAGCAAAAGACACCAATGAGATGATAGACTTTTAGGGTGAGGGGAAATGGCAAGAAGGTGAAGTGGAGAGGATAAAGCAAGCAAGGAGGGGGCGAATTAGGCAAGTGAGGAGAGGCCCACACATAGGTTGAAGGAGGGGATCCATGCTTTCATTCCATCCTTTAATGAGATGTTCCCATTCTCCAAGATGAAAGCATGAGGAAAAAAGGAAAGACGTGAGTGTGGATGAAGGCGTGTGGGAGGACGTGTTGGACACAATCCTAAATGGCATGCGATTGGTGGAAAGGTCGGACTCACGCTTTAGTTTTAAGGCAAATTCTATTTAAAACATGAAGTTTTCACCTTTAAAGAGGAAATGCATGAGGTGTACGTAAGGTACGTGGAAGGGGTGCGGAAGGAGTGTGTTGGCACACTCCTTGGAAGCATGCGATTGGTGGAAGGGAAAGATCGTATGATAGGAAGGAGGGAGGCCCACGTTTAAATTAAGTGAGTTTCCAGATCTTACGTGGAGGAGGACACATTTCCAAAGGAATGCGTGGGTTATGTGAGGGATGTGAGGTGAGTGTTGTGAGGAGGGTGGAGTCCACACTTTGAGTGATGTGGAGAGGAAAGAAGGAAGGGCGCACCTCATGAGGAGGGGCCCTCACCCAAAAAATTAAATAAGAAATTAAAAGGCTCACGTGGGGAGGGTGTACGTATCCCTTAATTGGGAATTAAATTAAAAGTTGGGCAATAAATTAAAGTTGGTTTAAAGGGGTAGGTAAAGGGTTAGGATGGGTTAGGTAGTCTCTCTTAACACTAATGCCACTTACTTCACCTGATTTGACTAACTATTACAAAAATAGCATTTGCCCATGTCCTGGGTTTGGCAATTCAAATCGTCGTTTTCCAAAAAAACTCCTGAGTGGACAAACAACCTAGTAAAACTTGTCCGACTGAGTTGAAACTTGGTCCATGGGTGTAGGAGGTCTCATTAGCTTTATTTTGAGTACAAATACCCCTAACAAAGATCACGGGACCTAAGTTTTACATTAAATACCAAGAATTAATTGATTAATTTATTCGGAACCTTAAAAATAGCCTGGCTATACTTGACGGAATTCCGCGAAATTTCGCGTGCTATCTTACATGGTCATTTACAACATTCCTAAACACTAGCTACCTAGGAATGACTTCATTAGAACAACTTCCACCACTTTGGAGGATTTATTAGGTGGGAGTGAAAAACTCAAGGGAGATTAACCCGACTGGTTAGGCCACATTAACCTCCTGAGGATAAAAAACACTCAATGAAAGGAACTCTCCTAATGACGAAACCCTAAGGAAACTGACCTAACATGATCCATGCAGACCTATTACATTATAAATCCGTGCAGGGGTGTGGTAGTCCCGCTTACAAAACTATGTGCTGGAGCAAAAATTGCTCTGTAGAACCAAAAAGTCTTCGACACATTTGCATCTATTGATGCATATCTTCATGATACATGGAGTTGATCCCCTAGTTGAATAGGCGGTCAGCAAGTCTGCATGGATCATATTTTAGGTTAGTTTACTAGGACTTTATCATTAGGGAAATCCTTTCATCGAGTGTTTTTTATCCTCAGGTAATTGATCTGGCCTAACCAACCATTTTACTTACCCTTGAGTTTTTCACTCAAAATAATCCTCCAAAGTGGTGAGAGGCGATCTAATGATCAAGCCCATGGGGTGACTAGGGTCTAGGAATATTGTAAATGATCATGCTAGACATCTCGTAGAGTCTTGCGAAATTTCGTCGAGTCTAAGTAGTTTTTTTTTTTTAAATTAAAATTACCCAATTAATGGTAATTTTAATTAATTTTGATGTAAAAATGTAAAAACTAGGTCCTAAGGGATTTTGATAGGGGTGTGAATACTCAAAAGAAATGGAATGAGACCCCCTACACCCATGGACCAAGTTTCAGCTCAATTGGACAAGTTTTGTTAGGCCATTGTCCATGAGGAGTCCAAATCAGTCTTGAGTCAGCAATTTAATTGCTTAATTTGGCCAAGTCAAAAATGTCAAAAATTGTAATATTAACAAAAAGGTTAGAGAAAGAGTGGGAGATGATGCCTAACCATTTTCCTAAGTTAGAGAAACACTTTTCTAACTTAAATCAACCCCCCATACCTAGCCACTACCTCAACTCACCTATCCCCCTAGGGAAGTTGCACCCCCCTTGGTGAACAACTTGTCCCAACTCAAAAATTAAATGGAAAAGCCACCTAGTTCCCTAAGTGTGCCCTCCTAATGTTCTAATTAGATGGTTGGGTGGCTAAAAAGACAATTCCCACTCTCATACACTCAACCCTCACAACCCTAACTTAGCTGAAACCCTAAAAGTGCACCCCCCTTGAGATGCTCACCCTATCTTACTTATTGACACTTGGAGCTCATCCAAGAGGGGTCTCTCTTGACTCTCAAGTATAAGACAAAGCCTACCCTTCCCTCTTTAGACATCTATTCTCATTGAAATGTTACTATGCCTAAATCTATCCCACTCCTCTCTCTCTCCCATTTTGCTCTTGCTCTTGTGTAAAGATTGCTGCAAGTATTTGCAACAACCTTTTTCTATTGGAATAAAAGAAATCTTTGGAGGATCCATGGTGCATTGAGAGTCTTCTTGGTGCTATCATGTGCTACATTTGAGGTGATATTTGCTTTGGTTTTTTGTATATTCATATGTTATAGATCTAGAGTAGGAAGTCCAAGCAAAGTATTTTGCTTGGATAGATCTATGGTAGTAGTATTGTAGATCTAGTGAGTATTTGTTTTGATTTAGCAAAGTATTTTGTTTTATCAATTAGATCTACTCACCTCATCTTTTTTTTGTAGCTTTGTCTCACGAATTTCGCAGGTCACCAAGGGTTTTTGTGGACAAATTTCAGATCTGGAAATTTGTCCCTCCAACCAGCTCAAACCTCTTTAAATTTCTATTCTAATTTTCTGAATATTTCCATTCGTTTTTGGATCATTTTAACTCTCTATAATAGGTTAACAAATCATATTTACTTGTTGATTTTTGCACAGAAATTTTCCGTTATTACTAACAAAAATTATATAACTTTTCTGGTCATTTTTGCAACTTTTCCAGCAAGCTTTGTTTGCTGGTTTTTTGCAGGTTTGCATCAAAAAAGAGGAAGTCTGCCCATTTGGGGCCATAAAACTTCAAGAAAAGACATCTCAAGTTGGGGTATTGGATACCCACTTCTCCTCTCCTCTTCTATCATTGTAAGCAAGCCCAAAGAGAGTCTCTTGGGCTTGCAATTATTTCCAAGTTGTAATTTTCTGTGATTTCATTAGTTAATGTGCCTACACCTTGTATAGTGGATTGGCCTAGCCACCCATGCAAAATCGTAAGGCTAGGAGTTGGATCTATTTTTTGTTTTGTTTATGCATTTGAAGTTTACCTCACTTGTCCTTAAGGCAAGGTTGCGAGGCTAGGAATCTTTTGTTTTTTCTTTTCTGTTATTAGTTTTTCTTTTCACCCACTTTTGCACAAAAATGGTAAGCTTGCCCTCCACCTTGTGTCTTTTGTTGAGGTTTGCAAGTAGTTCTTTCATTTTCCAGGTTTAATTCAATTTCAGTAATCTATTTTGCTTACAACATGCATAGTGGATTGGCCTAGCCACCCATGCAGTATCGTAAGGCTTCTCTCTTGTGCTAATCTGTTAATATTTGTTTCTGCCATTTAGTTTTATGTTTCTCCTTTAAAGTTCATTGTTAATACTTCACATAGTTAGAAGCATCTTCATCTTGGTTAAATATCTTGTATAATTTTGTGGAAGTAATCTTTCTTTTGCAATTTACTTATGTTGGATCTATAAGCACTTTTCATTTCACTTACTTGGAAGCTCTATCTCCTTAAGCATTTTCAATACAAGTAATTTTATTGCTTAATCAATTAACCTAGAGCTTTAGGAGGGATAAATTTATCTAGTATAAATAGGCACCCTTTACTAGTAGAACTTTTGCCACCAAAAAGGAGGCTTGTGGAGGATACAGGGGGTACTAAGTCAGGGATGACTTCACGGCACTAGGCGTACCCCCTGCTTGAGCACCCAAGTTTTTCGGGTTGACCTGTGGAGCTAGGGTAAGGACTTGTTTTCCTTACTTCTTGAGCACACAACAATCATTTTGGCCAAAGCAGTAAGAGTTTAGGGGTAGTCACCTAGTCTAGGTCTGCGACTTCACCTAACTAAGGATTAAAATTTACTTCACACAACCTATGCTTCAGCTTAAAATCTAAATCACAGTTGTGCTTTATCTTGCGTTACTTTCAAGCTATATCTTTACTGCATTTTACTTTCAAGTTGTTGTATCCTTGAAGTTGCGCACTAGTCTTTGGGTTGCTCTTTTCAGAAGTTGTGCATTGCCTCTTAGGCTTCCAAGCTTTGTTGTAAGCGTTTCCTTTATGGTGAATGTATCATTGATCTAATTCTCCTTTAGCATATCTGCAAAATCATTCAGGTGGTTAGTTCAATTATTATTTCATTGGTGTAATAGATCTAACAAGTACTTTAGATTATTGTGAAAAATATCTAGTTAGTTATTCTATCATTTCATTTGTAAATTCGCAATTAGTTAAATTCTTTGTACATTGTGTAGTCATCTAGCTATTCTTTAGTCTTTGGTAATTGTTGTAATTATATTTCCTTTATCTTGATTTGTAAAGATATTCTTTTATTCTATTTAGATCTTTCATCTTTTATATTGTGTATAAACTTAATTGACCCCTTGCCCAACCTTTAGGCACTAGTCTTAGTTGACCTTATGGAAAGGGTTGATTTTCATTTAAACTATGATTTTGCATTGTTGTATGTCATATAGGCTAGCTTCCCCTTACCTTCATAAACTAAAATCAACTCCTAGAAATCACTTAATAACTTCACATAGTAAATAGGGTCTACCCCCTTGGATTCCCTAGGAGTAAGCCTAGAAGAAAGAAATCCAAATCGAGGTGACAAGTGGGTTTGGACTTAGGCATTGTGCCTCCAAGGACACACCAAATAGATTGATACTTTTCCACGTTTGTAGGAGTGTATAAGGATGACAACAGAAGGGTTTTGACAAAACAAGAGATCAAATCAAATCATAATGAGAAATTGAAGCACTACCCCTCCTTTTATTCTTCTTTAGTGCCCCTTCTAGAGCTTTCCCTTTTAACTTAATCAAATATGACCCGCATTCCCCTTTTATCTTTCACTTAAAGATTAAAAGTCACTTTTAATAATGTAAGTAACTTATTATTCTAAAAGTCACTTTATTACCTTTTTACATAATGTCACTTTAGAAATATAGCATCCCCTAGCTAAGTGACATCAAATAAACCCCCTAACTCCCTTCTCTTCACTGACTATAGCCTACAGAAGTCATATACGCTACTAAGTCATCCTCCCATCATGATCAAGTGGAAGGGGGCATCACAATAAACTTGCATGGTCATAATTCACTTAAAGAGGTTTACTCTTCATAAATAAGGATACCCCACTTGGCTTCTAAAAGCTGGCCTAACGTGAAGGAGAAAGTACAATGAGGTGACAGTGGTGCACTTCCCATTTTGTTGCCCTAGTTAGCACCTGTGTTGGGACTTTCCACAAGGGTGTTAATTCAGGCAGTAACACATCCCAATGTTTATTTTGAAAACATTAATCTCTAGAATGAGCCCTCTCAACTCCATAACCAAAAGACGAGGATGTTATGTATATAAAAATAAACATTATTCATAAATAATATCTAACTATAGTACTTATGATATTAATATAATTATTAAAAGATGAATTGTGAAGTCATAGCTTTACATGAAAGGTCACCTTAAGGCCTATAAATAACAAGGCCACTCATTATTGTACATCACAACATTCATTATATCTTATTTAATTATTATTTGTCTTTTATGGATTTTTGTTGTATGTCCTTATGTTGGAGGTTTTTACAGTAAATGAACATTGTTAATTTCATTGGTATTAGAGCCATATTCCACAATTTTCAAACATTATTTGATCTGGTGCTTGGCCACTCATTATATCAGAGTTTCTCTCATCTCCGGGTCTTTGACCTGTTATCCCCATTTTGTGGGATAAATAAAGAGATCATGTCTCGAGGCCCTCGGATAGCAGATATGGAGTGTCGAGAGACTACACGACCAACAATATCCACTTACACAGATGGAGACCCTTCATACTGTTGATTTTTCAATAAGCTAGGTTAAGCATGAAGTTCATTCTATTTTAGCATTTGTCTTAACCATACACAATAATGTTGCAGCAACCAAGATCACAAGAAGAAACACCATGCACAAGAACACAAGAAGTATCCTAGGAAACCCTTCTCAACAAGGGAAGAAAACCCAGCCAAATCCTTTGCTATGTTCTTCAAGAGAAAGACCTTCACCACCAATAAGACCTAGCACACAAGAGGGTTCTCAAACCCTAGAAGACTAACACCCAAGTGAGGTGCACACCTTTTCCCAAGTAGATGTACTTGCTGAAATTTCCAAACTCACATGAAAAATATGATTCCACAATGGAGAATCTACCTTTACTTATATTAAACTGAACCTGTCAATAGAAGTGTCTATTGGCACAACAGGACCAACCTCACTAGCTTACAATATAATTAATATTAACCTGATTAATTATCTTTTACATTAATTACTAGTCACATTAAGGTGGGTCGACATGTACCCTTTACATTACAATTAGGGTTACAGGTAAGTCTGACTCTTGAACAATATAGCAAGGGATCTGATACACCCACTAGTGCTCATCCACTAGGGGCACATCCATAGGGATGTCCATATATCTGGCACATTGCATTACACAAAAGAACCAGTTCTTCACACGTTCACCTGTGCTCATCCACAGGCACGTCCACTCAACAAATCTTCTTTCCCACTGCATCACACAAGAGAGTCATTTGGAGTTTCTCGTCAACTCTGCTGCTCAAAGGAGGCTAATACATCATCTTCATTTCTGTTCTCATGACGATGCACCCACCAATTTGGGATTTCACACATTCACCTTGTACTCAGCCATAGGCAGGTCCAACTCAGCAAATCCCCTTTACCACAAGATAATCGTCTAGAGTTCTTCTCAACTCTCTAAATGGAGGAGGTCATCTCTACGTTCCATCTCTGTCTTAGATAGGAACCAGGTACCCTTATTAGGGGCTTTCTCTCAGGTTTGTAAGTTGGAGAAAGTCTCACATAGCTCCAATGATCCACATCTCACAGGCTAAGTCACCTGACACGAAGACACAGGACACGAAGAACACGGGAATATGAGTATCTGATACAGACACGGTGACCCTCGAAAACAGAACACTGGGGACACGAAATATATATATATATATATATATATATATATATATATATATATATATATATATATATAAGACTATAAGTTAAAAATTACTAAAATAGACAAAATATTGATAGATCATAGACTATAGTAGATATTGATCAGTGATTCAGTGATACATCATGAACTCCAAAAAAGATACATCATGCATCATACAAATCAATCAAACTCTAAACATCATACTCGTAGATGATAGAACATAGACATACTGATAGTCTGATACGGTGATAATGTATACAATGTGCATGATACAAATAACCCACAGAACAGTGAGCATTCAAAGCATATTACCACAGGTTTGTCAACATGCATACACAGTGCTCAAAGGAAATGAATCGAATGAATGATCCATGTGTTCATGTCTTTAATATGTTTTCACAAAATCTGCAGTAAAACAATGATTAAGCCCTCATATAGTGTTAAAATGAATGTGATGTTAGCATATTGAGTTAGGTTGTTGCATCATGTATTGCATTGATTTGTTTCCAGAGGTGCTTTGGATGTTAGTTCTATCAAAAAGTTTCAAGAAAAGCAATGGAACAAAACTGAAAATTAAACCATTCATATGAACCCTTGTACCATTATCACAAGTTCCAAAGAGCTGGAAGAAAACACCTTGTGTGCTTATGTGAGTTTAGGGAGAGATATTACAAGAATAAACTAGAATCAAATCATGTCAAAGAGTTTCCAATGGCAACGCTGTAAATGAAACCATAATTAAGGTGTTAGGTCATTGGGGTTATAGAACAAATCGTTCATCAATATTCCTCATTAATTTGATTAAAATGCTTCTCAAGTTTTCAAATGTGTCAAAGTGCTGCCCAGATATATGGTATTTAAACACAAATTTAGCCACTATCCAGAATTGTAAACCCTTGTCACTAGCACCAAAAAAGACACAAAGACCTCACACATTCAGGTGTCTAAATGAATTGAGGAAATTTTCATAAAGCTTCCAAACTCAACGAGAGCCTAGAGGACTTACTTGTGAATTGGGCGATGTTTGTTGGTTGCCACGCTGCAATATCCCACAGTGATAGTGAAATGAAACAGCTCAAAGACAATGGAAAACCCCTTTTTAACCTCCGGCGGGATCTTTTACGAAGGACACGTTTTTAGATGGTGTTCGACACATTTTTAGATGGTGTCCTGAGGTGATGACACGTGTTGAAGCAGTGTCTGACACGTACCGTAGCGTGTCATCACAGTGACACCGCGGATACGCACACTTGGCCCATAAGGGACGTCTTAGGTGACTTAGCTCACAGGTTTGTAAGCTGGAGAATGTCTCAGCTAGGGAGGCATTCTTCATTATGCCAAGTCACACGGATGTACTTTGAATTTGGTCTTGGCTGGAGTCATCAATACTCCCTCTCAACTAGGGAGCCATTCTTCACGAAGTAAATTTGGTGAAGATATCTGCAATCTGCTCATGTGTAGGAAGATACTGCATGTGTACGATTTTCCTCTGCATCATATCTCTGATTTAAGGATATTTCATCTCATTGTGTTTCGATCCATCAAAAAACAGTGGATTCTCAAGGAGCTTTACACACAGCTCTTGGTTATCATCATAGGATCCATCTCATGGTCAAGTAAATCTGTCAGAAGCTTGTGAAGCCACATTGCTTCACACACTCGATGCTATATACTCTGCCTCTGTGGTACTCAAGGCCACAAAGTTTCGTTTCCTGCTGCATTAGGAAACCATGGCAAACTTCACTGTAGAACATCAGTCGGATGTGCTCTTCCGGTCCACAGTACTTTCTGCTCAATCTGAATCGGCATATCTTGCACACTCAAGTTCGCACTAGAAGCATATCTCGGGCCATATCTAACTATGCTTTGTATTTATATCAATACATGTTTTGTTGTTGTCTAGTGAGTCTGTCTTGGTTGACTCATGAAATGACTAAGCACATTCACTGGATGGCATGAATCAAGTCTGGTGTTAACCAGATACATCGATGATCCAATCAGCTCCGGATCAGTATTGTCTGAATCATCATCAATCTTCTTCTTTAAATCCATCATAGTGGATTTTGCATTCTGTGATACTGAACTTCTTTAATATTTTCACTTTATATTTTGCTTGACTCGGGAAAATCTCATCGGTCCTCTGTCATACTACTTGTCCCAGGAAGTAGTGCATCATACTCGGATTCTTCATCTCAAATTCAAAAGTCAAGGATTACTTGTATCCAACAACAAGGTTTTATGAATAAGTCATCAAAATCAGGCTCTCGTCACCAACACTGTAATAATATAGGTTTGGATTAGCAACAATCTTGTTGAAATCCAAACTCATCAAGAATCCATCTATCTGATATAGTTTCCAACTCATGGATGGTAGTACGGGTGGAAGTATATCGGGTTTACTGGATCAAGTGTCTCATCATAGACAACTCCCTATGTTTGTGAGAAACCTCCGACTATAGATCTCGTTTTGTATTTCTCGACACTTCCATCAGTTCCATCCTTCATCTTATAGATCCACTTGGAAGTTACCACAGACTTCCCTTCTGGTCCCTGAATAATATCTTATACATCATTCTTTAAGATATACTGGTATTCTTCTGTTATGGCATCTTACCATATATGTTCTCTTGTTGCTTCTCTAAGACAAGGAGGGTCAGCATCAATGAAGTGGCTCATGACTGAAGGATAGTTCGAAAATCTCTTTTGCTTTCTCGGGATGTGCCTTGAGAGGCTTGTATGTTTCTTTGCCTCTTGCAGAGTGAATCTAGGTAGGCCTTTTATGCCCTACTACAATATCTTTGAACATATCAACTGGACCAACTGGATCAACTGGAATAATGTTTGTCTCCCTCTAGATTGTTGAATGGGGAGAAGGTATTGTCTTACTGTCAATCTCTATCTGAGATTCTCTGGATCTTTGAAAGACTATCTCTTCTTCAAGGACAACGTCTCTGCTTGTCTCGATCTGTCTCTGACCAGGGATGTCGATCTGGAATGTCTTTAAAGATTCATTGTATCCTTTCTTTCTAAAGGATCTAGCTTGGACTTCTTCTCTTTGGATACATGAAAATACACTGGGCACCCAAATAACCTGAAGTGTTCAATCCCAGGCTTCATTCCAGTGAAGACTTCTTCGGGAGTTATGTTTTTCAAAGTCTGGTGAAGACTCTTGTTCTGAACATATACTGTGGCATGCATGCTTCTGCCCATAGAATCATAGAAAGATTATGATCATGTATTATTGCATTGGTTGCCCCAATGATGGTTCTATTCTTCCTTTTTCTCAATTAGTTTTGACTCCCTCTGAGTCAAGTGGCTCCCTCTGAAGGATAAGCATCTTCCTTTGTGCTCAACCTATCTGAAACAAGGAAACAAGAGGAACCAAAACAAGAATATCTCCTGGAGTCTTTCACTTCCAGTGTGTTGTTCCTCTGAATGCACAAAGATTCCTCTAGATCCAAGACTTCAGCAAAAGGTTCCTTCGTCCTACAATTACCATCACGACAATGATACAAATAATATATATACAAGTGCATACCTGAGGGTCCTGATATGATTTCTCCAATGGCACATGGCTGATCTCTGTCCTTTGACATCTTCATGAAGGAGATATGTCACAGTGACACCTTTTGTATCACCTACAATAAGTCTTCCTTTGAAGTCTTGTCTTCCAGGAACTTTGAAGTTGCTTGATCCACCAAGCTCATCTTCCATCATAGCTTTTGTTCATCATAATTTTAGATTCCTCACAACCCTTTGTAAACTGGGCTAAAAAACCTAACGGTTAGGCTAGGCTAGCACTTTTAGGTTTTGTTGGACTTATGACTGCCATCAATAAGTCTTTGAAAGATAGAAGAACATTGGTGAGCAGAAGAGCTCCTTCAATGAGTTACAGAAACCCTAATACTGAAATTTCTATACAAATTAATGAAACCCTAGAAACCCTAGGGCCAAAATTTCAAAATTTTCAGAATTTTGATTTGAAGCTTGTTGGAGGTGCGTTGAAGGAGGCCGTACACTCTTATGCCCTTTTTAGCCCCAACATCCAAGTGCCAAGTGTTGAAAACCTCCAGAAGAGCAGGTCCTACGAATTTTCTAGGAACCCTAGGAGGGTTGTACGATTTCTGCAGAAGAGAGAGAGGATGGCTAAAAGTTGTTTGTGCAATGGGTTTTTCAAGACCTATGCTCTGATACCATGTTGATTTTTCAATAAGCTATGTTAAGCATGAAGTTCATTCCATTTTAGCATTTGTCTTAACCATACACAATAATGTTGCAGCAACCAAGATCACAAGAAGAAGCACCATGCATAAGAACACAAGAAGTATCTTGGTAAAACCCTTCTCAACAAGGGAAGAAAACCCAGCCAAATCCTTTGCTATATTCTTCAAGAGAAAGACCTTCACCACCAATAAGACCTAGCACACAAGAGGGTGCTCAAACCCTAGAAGACTTAGCACCCAAGAGAGGTGCGCACCTTTTCCCAAGTAGATGTACTTGCTGAAATTTCCAAATTCACATGAAAGATATGATTCCACAATGAAGAATCTACCTTATACGAAACTGGACCTGTCAATAGAAGTGTCTATTGACACAACAGGGCCGACATCACTAGCTTATAATATAATTAATATTAACCAGATTAATTATCTTTTACATTAATTACTAGTCACATTGAGGTGGGGCCAACCTGTACCCTTTACATTAATTACTAGTCACATTAAGCTTGTGAATGTCTCACATAGTTGCAATTGTCAACACTCGCCACCAGAGACGTCAGGATTTTCAGATAGCATCCACCACACCAGCTGGCTTCCGAGAGCCACTAAGCCTTGCTCCATGAGGTACAAGTCAGGTATTATGGTGATTGTCATTTCAATATTTGATGCATTTTGAGTATGTTGTATCTTAGACTACTTTAGATTTCATGACATATGCTTGGACATTATGCCTTTTTCCATGTTTCACCTTGGTAGTTGGCATTGTGCCATAGTAAGTGGTCTTCCTCGGGAATGGGTTTGCTACTAGGAACTCCCTTGAAGAGCCATCGTACCGTTCCCAACCATACTTGCCACTTTCCATCACCTAAAACCCTCATTTCCTTATCTCTTGAGATTTTAGGGTGTATTGACCCGAGAAGGGGTTGTCACTCATTCCATCGGAAGAAGGGGTTGAAGGCCCAAAGGGATTGTTGTTGGATAAAAAGATAAAAGCCTATATATAGACCTTCCGAATGCTTCACCCAGGGATCCCTCGAGAAAGCAATGAAATGCTTCTCTGTAAGAAAAGGGGGGCCTACAAGAATAAATAATAGTCAACGCTTAGGGGGTTAGTTGGAGGATAGGAAGTCTCATCACGAGTCTGGCTATCATGATCATGGGTATCTAGTGGTATGGCATTACCATCATCTGGTCACCAAGCCAGGGTAGTGGCTCTTAGTTACACAACTAAGAGAAAGGGGGCCTCATCATGAGCCAGCCTTCTCATTTCCACAAGGTATTTGTGAGTGACATTGTCACTATCTGGACACCACACTAGGACAATGGCCTTCAACTCATTCCCTAAAACATGAAAGACACAAAGAATGGCAAGAGGATGGGCTTGGAAAAAGTGCAATGCAAACGAAGGTGCCACACACCCTCTACAAAGGCACCCATGAAGGAGACACTACAACCCCTTGTATGTCATGAACATCATGCCCACTAAGTCTTGATCCATAACCACTTCATCTACTTCACATGGCTTAGAAAGGGATCACTTGGGAAACACTCCTTGACCTAGGGAAAGATCTACCCAATAGGACACTTGGTCAACCCTCCCATATGCAAGCTTGGCAACTTGCATAATGTCTTTCAACACTTACTTCTTTGACTGGGTAATCTTTGATGCACATGCTTAGGTGGCTCATTTATTGATTTGATTTACTCATCATGATATTATGACTTGAGATCCYTGGAGGGTGTGCTTATTTGTCTTTGCARGACCTAGTTGGTGGACAGTTTTGGAAGAACAAGCCTAGCTTGGGCTTCCATGAGGCTTGAAGTCCCTAGGATGGATGCCAAGGGCCCACATGTCAGATGACAGAKACGAACATTTGGAGGCCTAGAAGACATCATGGATCACATGACCTAGCCCTTACATGCCAAAACTTTTGCTTAGGAGAGGCAAAACATCACTTCTAGAAGGTTAACGTCACCTAGAGGGATAGGGTCTGGTGATGAAGGTGTTGCTTGATGACATGTGGCACGTTTTGGAGGATGGAATGTTGAACACCATTAAGAGAAGACTAGGATGAACAACAAATGGCCTTTGGAGGCCTAGCCATGCATCTACTACCCCAACGACATCTTCAAAGTGCCAAAATGTCCCCTAAAGGGGTGACGTCACCTTATGCTAGGCTTTCTTTTGTGTAAAAGTGACTTTTAAGTGAATTGTTTAATATTATTTTGTTACAAGGGTAAGATAAGGGTTGTGGACCCCTTATCTTATGTTTTACCCTTGCTAATGTGGACAAACTATGTGAATGACATTTTGTATAAATAGAGATCATAAGATCTCATTTTGAATCATAACTCTCCCATTCTGAGAAGTGAAGGACTGAAATTTTCGCTACCATTAAGGCTTTTTGCTATCTTGTGCTACGATATGGTGTCTTTTTGGTTACGGAGTTGATGATGATGATGATGCGCTAGCTCTTTGAGGCCATTTGCTTCCTATTATGGTGGTTCATCTTGGCATCTTATGGTTTATCTTGGTGCTATTGGATCGGTAAGGTTTTTTACTTGTTGCTATCATTTGTAATTCAAGCTCAAGGTTGATTTTGCTAAGGCTAGGTAGGGAGTATAAGTGCAAACACCCCTACTTTAGCTCCATCATAATTTTAAGCATAGAATTCTTATTTGCAAGGGTGTTCTAAGGAAGTATAAGGGCATACACCCCTTACTTTTAAACCCTACCTAGGTTGCTTGCCTTGGGGAATAAGAGGATTTATAACCCCAAGGAAGTAGCAGCTTTAGCTCTTTTCTTTTGACCTCATTAACCCATAATCAAAGGCACTAGTCATTGCATTGGAGAAATAAAAGTTGCATTGGTAAACGTGAAAAGTTGATGTCTTGAAGTTATTGTTAAGCTCTTTTCTTTAAACCCTAGCTAGGTTGCTTGCCTTGGGGAATAAGAGGATTTATACCCTCAAGGAGGTAGTAGCTTTAGCTCTTTTCTTTTGACCCCATTAACCCATAATCAAAGGCACTAGTCGTTGCATTGGAGAAATAAAAGTTGCATTGGTAAACGTGAAAAGTTGATGTTTTGAAGTTCTTCCACTTGGAGGTTGTTCCTTGAGACCTAAGTTATCTTGTCTCATTGAGGCATCCTCTTTCATCCACTAAAACTTGCTGCTGTTACAAACCTAACCTACATCCATTAGGGCTGCAGAAAACTAATTCTCTAACCCTAAATAACTCCTACACTAACCCTAGGAATTGGCTAAAACTTTTCCCTAACAAACTACCAACCCTAGCGCACTTTTGAGCTAGTTAGAAGTGATTTTCATTGGCTGATTTTTCTGTTATAAGGCTTGGTTTGCTACAGCCATAAGGCTGATAAATATCACTGCAGTAAGCTTTTTATGACAGCCTTGCTTTTGTGCTAAAGTCTTGCTCTATCATTGTTCTGTTAAACTAGTCTTTACTAGCTCGTCTCGTGCTTATTCAATTGGACTTTTAGCACTTACTTTGCAGCCCTTATTATCTTTTATATGCTGATATATATCATTGATTATTGTTGCAATTAGGGACGACAACCTTAAACTTGTTTGTCCAACTAACATAATATATCATATACGTGGTTTTCCTCGTGTCTCAGGCAGGGATTCTTCTCTCAGCAGGATCACTCAAAGCATTGGCAACCATAAACCTTTCCCAAGACTCATTTCCAAGTTTCCCTCTACCATTTAGAATTGACCTTTAGGGGCATCAATCAATACATCTCCTTTTTCCATCTTAATTCCCCTAGGGTCATCAGGATTACCCCCTTGAGGTGACTGTTAGAATAATGTTGATATGCTCGTTTAACCATAGACAATGCTACACCATTGTCACCTAACCATACGCATAAAGCCACCCCCGAGCACCTTAACCTTTGACAGAAAGAATGATTCCAGGAAGCCACACCATAGCCAACAGATAACCAAGAGAGTGCACCTTCTCCAAGGGTAGCTCACAAGAAAAAGTACCTGAAAGACTAAACAAGAGAAAACCGTGCAATTGCAGCTACTACTGCTCCTCCAAACTTGCGCACTGTTTCTAGGTGACTGAGAGTGTGTGTGAGTGAACAAATGAGCCAAGAAATCCTCTATTTATAGTGGTTTTGTCACTTGTCTGGGCCGACTTGTCTTCCTGGAGGATAATATCTTAATATTATATATTCTACTAAGCCGACATGTCTTCTAGGGTTTTCACACATGTTTAGGGTTTCTCTTGCTTTCGGAATATTCTATTCTAGTCAAAGGTTACATATGGAGGTTAATAACTCCCGCAGCTACCATAATATCAACACTCCCTCTTAGCTAGGGAGGTATTAATGGTCTCAAACACATCCATCCATCTTCACATGGCATGGGCAAGACTAACATAGTCTTGTAGACCATTCTACAGGTAGCATCATCACGTCACACATGGCTACACCCATGTGAACCTGTCAATCTGGTCTATGGTCCACAATCCGCTAGAGAACACTAGAGCTACACCTTGTAGTGTGTGTCACCATTATCGTCATGGCAACACCCACATGACATGCTCACCCATGGTTACACTGTAATGTTCCCAAGCCAAGATGCCAAGAACATTGCGTTTTTCATGATCTTTTTAACTGTTTTTTGGTTGTGGCATTTCGTCAAACACTTTGTTGATTTGGTCTTTTAGGTTGCACTAGGGTTTAATATGATTATTTATATGTGTGTTTGTAGCAGTAATCAAGAAGATATAGCAATGGTACATACCTCAACCAGATGCAACATCAACAACATAAGAGATAACTCAAAATACCTCAGATCTGATATTATTCATAATAGAAGAAGACCCTAATACAATGGATCTGCAGATCAAGTACAATATAGCTAAGAGGTCATAGCAAAATGAGGATAATCCTCAATCAAGATCAAGAAGAGAAGATACAAGCCTCCCAAGGCCACCTACCTAGAATAGATGAATAACAAGATGAAATCTCGACCTTTTGAAGTGCCAAACCCCAAAACTGGATAAGTCACGCCCTGTTGGAAAGTTGAATACACCCAACAACTTGGCCCTCTTCCTCCTTGGCACCAATAGCAAGCAAAACACTCTAGAAACGTAGATCTGACATCTAGGAACAAGATAGGATAGATCCCTAGCTGAAGAATGAAGCTTGGGCCTTCTCCATGAGTAGATCCACTCCAAGATTGCGCCCCTCCTCTTGCAGAACTCGTCCCACTCTCCAAATAAATCAATGCTCCATCAAAATACTTCCCGGATGAGCCAAGAAGGACGTTATGGTCTCTCCCAAGATAACCCAGTAACTGGAAACTCCAAAAACCTTTCTCCTTGGCCATATCGAACTGATCTAGCTCCACAAATGTGCCCCCCTTGCTGGAAACCCTCAATGGTGCGCCCTCTCTCTCTCTGTACCTGTGGCTAGTGTAGAATCCTTCTAAAGCTGCATAGATCTGATGTAGAATGGTGAGGGAAGAATCTTTCACCTCCGTGACCAAGCTTGGACCAAGTTGGGTGGGATCTTTCACCACCGAGCTGATCTCTAGGGTTTGTTAAGTCAAAACCCCCAAGTGCATGGGCTCACTAGCTAGAAGCCAGATATCAAAATTATAATCAACATGAATGAGAGAATAGAGGCCCTTGTCTCTCTTTTATCCTTCTTGCTTACCTTGTCTCTCCAAAGTGACTTTACTTTATATATTATTAATTAATTAATTAAATCACTTTAATTAATTAATTAACCATTTTACCTCTGAAAAGCACCTTATCTCTCTGTGTGGCTTCCTTGGCCACTGAAAGTCACTTCTCATCATCTTACCCTGTAGTGGTTTTCCTCCCGATTCCAATGAGCTATTGCACTAAGAGGTTCCTCCAAGTATTATGCCCAATATGACCTCCTTAGTGAATTTAATTAACCTATAGCCCAAAATAACTCAAAATCATGGAAATCGTCAGAATGCAACAAAACCAAAGCCAAGTTGTGTGGAATGGATCATAATGATGAAATAAGATGAGCGATGCAAGTCAGACCCCAAAATACCCCTCAATAGCCCATGTACTCGCTATAACCTCCATCTGGCCACTCTAGTCATCATAACACTCTGTAATATAATGATGTCCCAAAGTGGGGACATTACATACACCCATGTCATGAGTATCATCGTAAGTATCATCATTACTATCAGCGTCATCTGGTAGCAATCATCAAATATATATCGTCGTACTTGTTCTTCGTATTCTTCTATCATAGACAATATCCATGAGCCTCATTTAGCTATATTGATGATCCATCTCCACCACCATGTATCTAGCACCTCGGGTCATTCTTGTCCCATGGGCTACACCATCATGGTGCTCTCTAAGTTGTCGCCATTTTGGTGGTTAGGTCAGGCTTTGCCCAACCTACAACTTGTGCGATAACATGACCAAAATAAAGCCTTTGAACATTTTTGATCCTTAATTGATCTTTTAAAGACTTTGGTTAAGTTTATGCATGAGTTGATTTACCACTTAGGAATTAAGAGAAGAACATTTTAATGAAAGAATGTTGTAGCCATCATCAAGAATACAGAACAGAAAGTAAACATTAAGAACAGCAAACCATAACGCCAAGATTGTTAACGGAGTTCGGCACAAGTTTGCCTACGTCTCCGAGACTTTGTCTCAGTGGGGGAGGTTTTCTTATTAATCTTCAATGCTTCAAAAGTACATCAGAAATGCATCAAACGGATTAGAAACTGGTCTTTTTGTGTTCTTCTCAACCTCAACAATCCAACACAACTGACGGCACTGAAAAAGGTTGAGCTTAGCTCCCGAAAATGGCCTCCAAAGTTCGCTTCCTCAATGGCTTCCTTGCATAAAAATGGCTTGGACCTCACAATTCTTCAGCATTTCTCATGTTCTAAACTTGTTTAGACTATCAAAAACCCCTGGTTTATATAGATTCTAAGTTGGCGGTCGAAATCCAACTTCCCCCTAGGATCTGGCCTCTTTCTAGGCTCCAGATCCACTCTTTTTGGCCAAAAATCCACAAAAATTAGCAAAAAATCCACTAAATAAGGTGAAAACCCAAAATTTGGCAAAAAATCTGCTTAAGCCCCCAATTAGGGCGTGCACCCCCCTTTTGTGGTCAGATGAGGGCCATGTGGCCTAGTGCCCAAGGGGCGCACCTCCCTTCGCTGGAAAAGGTGCTTAAGTTTAAATTTCTGAAAAGTGGGTTTTTCTAAAGTAGTAATTCACCCTTTGTGGCTAGCTCATTGTGCTTAAGTCATTTGAAAAGGCAGGTCACGGGATTGAATCCCATGGAGTCCAACAATATAAATTTACCATTTTTAAGGCCTTGACCATGGTGACATGTGGCACCCTTGGATTGCACTATGTGTCAACCCATGGTTGGCCAATCTTTTGCCACATGGACTATCAAAACTTTGACACTTGTCATCATGAACCCTTGCCACTTGTCAGGACCTAGTGATACCACATGTCGTCACCTGATGACTGCCACTTGTCGTAATCTGAAGCTTCCACACATTTCACATGCTAAAGATGCCATGTGTCCCTTTGACCCTTTGACTTTTTGCTGGAGAAGACCAAATTTTCCAACTGCCATAACTTTCTCATACAACATCCGTTTTTCAATCTGTTTGCTTCGCTGAAAGCTTGTGACGAGCACTTCACAATCATGTCATTTTCTTGAGCATTTCAGAACTTTTATTTTTGAGCATTTCAGGATCCATTTTGGATCATTCCTCCCCACTAAGACCTTTTGGTCCTCCAAAAAGGTATTCACCAGACATCAAGTGCGGGATAGGCCTCCCCACTTGTCCTTTGTCTTTAAACTTTGTCCTGTGCACCTGTCGCATCATAATCAATTGCATAATAACCATGACAAGTGAAATCATATTGTTAGCCATTTGAACTCGTTCACATCTTACTAAATCCACTACCATCCATGTAGAAAACATTAGCAGCGATAATATTCGAAATATGACTGCAAATGAACCAATATGTTTGATGTGCTTGCACGACATTAACTTATCTTGAAGCAAAGTATGATTGAATTTGCATCCTACAACCATCTCATGTTCATGCTGAAGATCCACTGCTTTACTTGGGACAATTATAGGTGTATTGCTTCCATAAGATGCCTTCTTTAATTGTTCCATTGTTAGAAGAGATTGATTTGTTTTTATATGATGAGCATGTACAACATATTCTATCCCCTTTTTAAACAAGTGATATCGATTTTGTTCCCTGTAGAAGATTGCTTTGCGATCATATAAATAAGGGCTACCTAAGACCATTCCACATGTTTCTAGTGGCACCACATCACATGTTACTTCATCCACATACTTATATGTAATTGCAAATTGACGCAAAGCCCCTACCTCGGCAGGGTCTGTTGACCTCTCAGTCTATGGATCTTCCTCTATTCCCGAGTTGAAGCAGCTCTCCAAGTCCTTCCTGAAACCTCCACAAAAAAAAAACCACAGGTCCTTTTTACGAAACTACACCCGCGCGAATAAGCACTAGGAGTAAGTTTCCTCTCCACGTGACCACTGGTTGTGACCACAGGCCTAACCAAAAGGCGCTTCGCGACTTCACGAACATCGGGTGTTTTGCTGCAAGTTTCCCCGACTCTTCCAATCCCTGAACTCCGAACTAGAGCTTAGCGAACACTAGCTCCTCCCTTTATCCTCCGACGATGTGACCTCCAACTATGACTTGGGGCTCAACTCCCAAACACTTCGAGGCCTCACACTTCGCGAATACCGAAAGTTAGCTCATATCCTTTCTTTCGAACCCCGAACTCTGAGTTATACTCGTGCCAGATCGACGGTCCACTATCTCCCGTGATCCAATGGTCCAGGTCTACTCTTCGTGAATCGAGACTTCACGTTCCTTGATGTTGGAATATGGCTCTCTCCTTCGAACCTTCGACTCCCGACTTCCCGATTTCCGAAATCTCTTTCCCACGAAAGAAATCAACAGTTCGATCTTCCCTTAGATCGACGACTTGCTATCCCTCCTGAGCTTGATTCCTCAGGGTGACTTCGACCCTCGTCCTCCTTTGAACTTCCCCGAGTCTCTATCCTTCCTGAGCTTGAATTCTCGCTGCAAACTCACGGATTCTAAGGTATCCTGCACACACTCCTTACAGCTTCACAATAACCTTAGGTTATTCGACAACTCCAACTTCATGCACTCCTTTGCGACAAAAGTTCTTCAACCACTCACCTTGGTTGGAAAAGTCTAAGACTCGACCTGGCATGCGCACACCTTGCACGGCTATGTGTTATACTTGCACTTCTGCTGGTATAAGATCAATGGTATCTCTCTTGAGCTTTCTGGGCTAAAACTCAGCAAACCTGTCAACGCACTCCTTGTGGACTTTCACTGCACTCCTTGCAAGAATTCTCAAGAAGAGAAACAATTGAAACTTATACTCTCCTCACAGAATTCATACATTCAACATGAAATCACATACACACAGCATTGAAACAAATGCATAACAGAGAATATGAGCAAGTTGTAAACATACCATTAAATAGATACACCCAGCAACTATAACACACCATGAAATTGGATCAAAGCATTCTTATATTAATTCAAGTGCTTCTGTACATGGTCTCAACAACAACAACTATCTGCTCATACAACTTCTACAATCTTTGTTCTTCTCTGCTCCTCCTATGCTCTCTTTCTCTACAGCCTCTTCACAATGAGAATGGTCATACATTACATATGAGGGAGTCTTCTTGAGTTTTTCTCTCCTACTACTCTAAGTTATCTTATAGAATTAAAGATTACTACCTACTTTACATTTATTACAATAAATGCCTACAACCGACAGATGAGAGCAAATGCTCAAGATCTGCATTACAATCCCAAGACATTAAAAGAAAATACATCCTCCCAGCTATTACATTAAAGGTTCTTCTTTTGAAATTCAAAATCTCTTCAAAATGCGCGCTAGTGTATACCCAGTTGTCCTCCACTTGCAATTGTTGGCGATGCTCCTCCATCACAAATTTTATGATACATTGTTTTTCTATGGGCAATTTGTGATCTTTGCTTATCCAATTTAGTGAATAGGGTTTATGATGCATCTTAGTGTTTAATCCCAATTTCTTAACCACTTCCTCTGAAATTAAGTTAGATTGACATCCATTATCTATCAACGTATCGATCTTAGTATGTTTCATTATGACCCTTATATGAACAATTTACTTCTTGAATCAATACCATCACCAGTTTTACCTGAAAAAACAACTGATGTAATCTTAGACTCATCACATGAATCATACCCCAAGTATGTTTGTTGTGTTGTTGTTGCAACTTTTTGCCTCCCTTTCCTCTCTTTGAACCACTTCGGTCTCTTCTCTGGGTGCCATTGCCAGCGATGTTCATCATTGTGCCGTTCTTTCTTGCAATGCTTGCATGAGAGCTTCTCTTCCTTCACTGTCGCTGAATTTTATTTCTTCCCATTCCCTTTGCCTTTGCCATCTTTTTTTGAAGATGATTCCCCTGATACGCTAACTGCAGTTTTCCTTGTTTCAATATATGTTGCTTGGACATAAACCTCATCAATATTATTAGGTCCAAACATAAATACAATATTACGAATACAAGCAAGCAAACCTCCTATATACTTCATAAGAGTTTCTTGTGTAGTCAATGGAATATCTAACATCAAAGCCATCTTAGGAAATTCATCTGTATATTTCCTGCACCGATTGTCCTTTTCTTAACTTAAGACTTTGCCATTCAATTAAAGCCTTTCCTTATATCCCAATGGATAAAATTGTTTTCTAAGTGCGGAAATAAAATCATGCCATCATGGAAAAATCTTAACAACTTGCTGAGTTCCATGTTGCATTTTACTTTGCCACAAGATGAGAGTTGTGCCTTCAAGAGAAGCGATGCCAATATGATTTTGGTTGGCTCATCTTTGATTTGCTGCACATTACAATATACCTCCATCTGTCTAACCCAGTTATCAAGTTTCTTAGCATTAACTTCGCCATCATACATAGGCAAAACAAATTTTATATCAAGTTTAAGTAATGGGATACCAGGCTTATGTTTATGAGAATGTTTTCTTGAAGAAGTAGTATTCGAACTTGTACTTGAAGAAGAAGAAGATGATGGAGATGAAGGTGGTGAAGGAGGAGTTTTAGGAGGGTCCTCTCCTTCTTCACTTTTGGCTTGCTTTGAAGATTCCCCTTGAACCGGTCTCTTTTGTTCCAAGTAATCACATACAACACTTTTACCACCTTCGAAATGGCAAAGAAAGTTCTTTGAAACTCTCTTTCATTTTGAGAAAGTCCTCCTTCTGATGCCATCTTCTCACTTTGAGATGTCCTCTTTCTTGATCCAATCTCTCAATCTCCTTTTACAAGCTCTCCTTCACCACGACTTAGCTTTTCCCTGGTAATCATGCAAACTCAATCAACCAACTATCAACCTGCTCTGATACCACTTGATCCATAATTGATCTTTTAAAGACTTTGGTTAAGTTTATGAATGAGTTGATTTACCACTTAGGAATTAAGAGAAGAAGAAGATTTTAATGAAAGAATGTTGCAACCATCATAAAGAATACAGAACAGAAAGTAAACATTAAGAAAAACAAACCTTAAAGCCAAGATTGTTAACGGAGTTCGGCACAAGTTTGCTTATGTCTCTCGGCCTTTGTCTCGGTAGGGGAGGCTTTCTAATTAATCTTCAATGCTTCAAAAGTACATCAAAAATACATCAAATGGATTACTGACTAGTTTTGTTGTGTTCTTCTCAACCTCAAGAATCCAACACAACTGACAGCACTAAAAAAGGCTAAGCGTAGCTCCCAGAAATGGCCTCCAAAGTTCGTTTCCTCTATGACTTCCCTGCATAAAAATGGCTTGGACCTCACAATTCTTCAGCACTTCTCCTGTTCTGAACTTGTTTGGACTAACAAAAACCCCTGGTTTATATAGATTTTGAGTTGGGGGTCGAAATCCGACTTCCCCCCAAGATATGGCCTCTTTTTGGGTTCCAGATCCACTCTTTTTGGACAAAAATCCACTAAAATAAGGTCAAAACCCAAAATTTGGCAAAAAAATCTGTTTAAGCCCCCATTTAGGACGCGCGGCCCCCTTCTGTGGTCATATGAGGTCCATGTAGCCTAATGCCCAAGGGGCACACCTCCCTTAGCTAGAAAAGGTGCTTAAGTTTAAATTTATGAAAAGTGGGTTTTTCTAAAGTAGTAATTCGCCCTTTGTGGCTAGCTCATTGTGCTTAAGTCATTTGAAAAGGCAGGTAATGGGATTGAATCCCATGGAGTCCAACAATATAAATTTGACTTTTTTAAGGCCTTGACCATGGTGACATGTGGCACCCTTGGATTGGACCATGTGTCAGCCCATGGTTGGCCAATCTTCTGCCACATGGACTATCAAAACTTTAACACTTGTCATCATGAACCCTTGCCATTTGTCAGGACCTATGTCGTCACCTGATGGCTGCCACTTCTCGTAATCTAGAGTTGCCACATGTCACATGCTGAAGATGCCACATGTCCCTTTGACCCTTTGACTTTTTGCTAGAGAAGACCAAATTTTCCAACTGCCATAACTTTCTCATACGACGTTCGTTTTTTGATCGGTTTGCGCCGTCGAAAAACTTGCAACGAGCACTTCGCAATCATGTCATTTTTTTGAGCATTTGAGAACTTTTATTTTTGAGCATTTCAGGATCCATTTTGGATCAATTTAACATTCAAAAATTTTGCTAAAGATGGTTATCTTTGCAATTTAAAGAGTCAAGACATTGTCTAAAGAAAAAACAAAAAAAAATCCAGTGTACTATGACAGTGCCAATTGGAGTTAGCTTGAGTTAATTGCTACGATAGTTTGATCGAGGGTTTGAAGTATGCTATCACTTGGATAGCATCAATCTAAAAACCACACCTTATTAACAACATCGATTAAGAACCACCACAATCGAGAGTCGGTTTCCTTAGCCAACTATCCATTACTGTTGCCAATCAAATGCATGGCATAACTTACAAGACTATCAAACCGCGTTGCCATAAATTGAGGTTGTGGTACTCAATCAATCTAGCAATCAAGAAAAATAGAGTTGCTTGGTCAATTGGTCATGGTTGTTGAAGAAGGGAACATATCACAGCGTTGTCGCCGCAACCAATATATAGGGTCGACTACCAATAGAAAATAGGGAACCACCCAATTGTCCCAACCTTGAAAACAATATCTTAATCCATGACCATTATTATCTTTCAAAGACCATTCTGCAACCAATACATAACAAATGGAGCCACCATAGATTCCAATCGTTGATCACATTAAATCAAGCTGCTATAAAAGATTTTCCAAAGGATATATAAAATTATCGAATTAAGATGCAGCAATATTACAAAGAAATTGACTTAAATAACTAAAGTCACCACATCGTACTAGAAACTTCTATTAGGTGACTATTCTATTTGGAGCCATCACCAAAACTGTGGTCGCAAACTCTTAGCATAAGGGTTACATTGCCAAAGCAAAATAGGGATAGAAGTGTCGGTTCAACAACACATCGGATCAGCTAACTTCACGTGCTGATAATATTATGAGAAGCATTAGTTACATACATTATTATTAGCAGATAGTGTGAAGCATAATAAGGTTAAAAACAGTCCTTACATATCTACAAGGAAAAAAACTATGTGCAATTGACAAACAAGTATTCTAAGGAAACAAATCTTTATAATAGAAGGTGTTCACAAGAAATTTGTCACCCACAAAAGTGTAAAATTTGAAGCACCAAAGTGTAAGATTTGTGTAACTAAGAGGGGGCCATTGTCACCACACCAACCTTATGCACTTTAGGAATGTTATCACACAATCTTGCACCCTAATGCAAAGTCGTCAAAACGTACAAAATGAGTGGAACGTTAGAAGCATTACCACCATCACCTAGGAAACAACTTTCCTTATTTTAGAGAAGGACAAATCCAACACAAGGGATGCTTCCTTAGTAGCCTCTAGGGTTCCTAAGGCAAGACACAATAAGTCTAAGGTCTCCTATGCAGCGATCCAATTTACCACTAACTAAAAGTATCAAGCAAGTTATGGATTAGGTGGTTACTCAAAATAAATTCCAGGTTTGGGTTTTGTTGACCGCCTCTCCAACACTGGTGGTCAACTCATGTCCCATGAAGGGATGCATCATCAGATGCCATGTTGTCGAAGACTTTAGTTCCTACAGGGCATGTGTTTGGCCCATCACTTTATTTTGTAATTGGAATTTATGAACCCCTGCGTGGGTTAATAATGTAATAGGTCTGCATGAGTCATGTCTAGGTCAGTTATTTTGGGATCGGTTCACTGGGAGAGTTCCTTTCACCAAGGGTTTTTTATCCTCAGGATTACAATTGGGCTTTTAGCCTGATTGATTTCCCTTGAGATTTTCCCTCACATTTGCAATAATTCCTCCAAAGTGGTGAAAGGCGTTCCAGTGGGCTTATGTTTTGGTAACTATATAGGGAAATTATTGTAAATAACCCTGCAAGACATCTTAGAAAGTTTCGCGGAATTCCATCGAGTCTAAGTTAGTTTTTTTAATTAATTAATTTTTAATTAAATTTCCCTAAATTTGGAGATTTAATTATTTAATTAATTAATTATTTTTGAGCAATAATTGTAAAAACTGGATCCTTGGACTTTTAATAGGGGTATTTGTGCTCAAAAGAAATGGAATAGCACCCCCTACATCCATGGACAAAGTTTCAGCTCAGTCGGACAACTTTAGCCATGGGTTAGTCCACCCAGAGTGTCAGTCAGTCTAAAACAACAATTTTAATTGCTAGAATCCAAACATGGCAAAATGTAAAAATTGTAATAATGAGTTAGAAGATGTGAAATGTTGAAATGATGGTTAGAGAGAGACCCCCTAAGCATAACTTTAGCCTCCCAACCTTTTCCAACTTTTTCCAACCTTTTCTAACCCCTTTCCCACCTTCCACACTCAAAAATCACGCCCCCCCTAAGGGGATTGATGTTTTTCCTTTTTTAATTGATTTGTGACTTGAGTGTGGCCCCCTCTCTTGAGCTTTGACTTCATTTGACCTCTATATCACCACTAGACCCACTCACTCCACCTCACTCATCCCTTCATTTTATTTGATTTTTGACCTTTAGGAGCGCTCTCCAAGAGAGTTACGCCCCCCTCTTTTGTCTCTCCAATGAAAATTCGTTTTTTATTGGTTTGATGTTGTTTCTTTGCCCTAGCACAGATCCCACAACCCCCTCATGAGTTTTGTGTGATCCCAACACTCCTCACTCATCTCTCACCCTTCCTTACCTTTCTCTCAACCCAAGAGGTGCTCCCTCCCTCTTCTTGGAACTCAACCAAATAATTTTTAAAAATTATTTGTGACCTTTCACTTACCTTGGCACGAATCCCATGCCTCCTACACACCCTTGGATCTATCAAAGCTATTTTTCTATTTTTCTATACCCTAGATCTATTGTGCAAACCCTAGGAGGTGCGCCCTAGCCTTGACATCTACTCATTTGCTTGGTGGTGGACACTTGGCTTAGATCCAAGAGAGGTAGGTTTGTCTCTCCAAGTATAAATAGATCTCCTTTCTCACTCCCAACTCACCATATCTTGAGCTATTGTTATGCTACTTGATTTCCAACTCTCTCTCTCTCTAGTCATTCATTTCATTTCATTTCCATTCTATGCTCTAGGGTTTTGGAGTATTTTCTCTCCAAAATCATTTTTCTTGAGTAATATCAATAAAGGAGAAACTTTGGAGGACAACAAGAAGACTAAGGCGTATGCTTCTTTTTCTTATGCATGGGAGGTAACATTGTGATGATTTCTTTAGATGATTGCAACACTATATCTTAGGTAAGGTGTTATCTAAGTAGATCTACTAAGGTGTATGCTTATTGGGTTTATCTATCTTGATGTGTTAAATAAAATAGAAGTGTCATTTTGTTTCAATACATCAACATATTGTCTATTGTATGCATGTTACTTGAAGAAATCTTGCAGGTTCACTTCTAGGGTTTCATTGGGAACTCCTTCAAGGAGAAGGGTCACTTGAAGCTCTCACACTCCATCTCTCTAACCCTATTACTCTTCATCTATTATTGTTTTTCACACATTCCATTTTCAGCTAGCATATAATTGTTTAAGTAGGTCATTTTAAATCAATATAATCTCTTGGTTTCTTGTGGAAAGTCTTTCCCTAAAAGGCAAGGGTTTTCCTTAATCCCTTTTTGTTGTGTGTAGCCATTCTAGCAAGCAAAGCTTGCTGATTTTGCAGGTATATCAGATCTGGTTGAGAGGCTTTTGGCTGCCCAAAGGAGCAGCACACAACAATAGAAGGCCCTCTCGGGGATTTGGTAGCTATCTCTCAACCCTACCTTGCAATTTTCTTTATTTTTGGCACATTTTTGCCTCTTTCTTTTGCTTGTTAGTGGTTCACACCTATAGAGGAAGGAGTGGTACGGCCTCCCTCTTTGTTTGAACTTGTTGGGTAGCATAGATCTAGCTAGGGTTTCATTTCTTAGCATTTTTGCTTTTCCTTCTAGCTAGGATGTGAGGTTTAGAAGGTGAGAGCACCTTTTCAACCTAGGACGTCAGGGAGGTTTTCTTTTGCTTGTTTGCTTGCTTGATAGTTTACTTTCTTAGTTTCTCTATCTCTTTAATCTTTTACTTGCTTGCCCTAATCTCTAAATCTTGAAAGAAATTAACCTGACTAAGCAAAACCTAATTAATTGCCTACCTAGTTGGGAGAAGAATACCCCAATAGGTGAGGTTAAGTGGTAGATGATTTGATGTGATTAATGATCTAGGGTTTAATGATATAATTGCTTATGTTTTAGATCTACATCTTAATCTTAAGCCTATTGGGCAACACCTAAGTAACATAACTAGATCTTGCTTAGTTTCTTTTCAAGCGTATTCTCTTTATCATGCACATGGTTTAGATCTTAATGCTTAACATCTTTAAAGTGCTTAACAAGTAATTGGTTCATTAGTCTATTTTGCTTATCTCTATTGAAAGCCATTTGCTTGGGCTTGAAAAGTGTTAATGGTTAAGTAGGTAAACACTAAATTTTCTTTCAATCTCTTGTAGGCAAGTTGTTCTTGCCCTAGTGCTTTTCTTTCATAGCAAGCTCATTAAGTGCATGTGATATTCTTAAATCTTCTTCAGCCATCTTTATTTTATTTACATGTGTTGATGAACTCGATTGCTTAAGCTCAAGACAACACACTAAAAGCTAATTTAAGTTTCGGCCATATCACTAAATTGCACCTAAAAAGTGCCTTAAAATCTTCTAAACACTCTAATAATCACCTAAAAG
>JZKD02S1673931.1:199058-218986 GCA_000966675.3 Picea glauca | reverse complement strand
AGCAAAGAAATGGATGAAATGAGAAATAGAATGAGAGAAATGGGAGTGAAAGAGTGTTTTAAACTCTTAGCTAACCCTAGGCTACCTTTCCCATGAGTCATTTCTCCAAAAAAAAAAAAAAAAAAATGAATTTCCCCCTCCTCACGCACGCGCGCTCAAGGGAGAGTTTTGGGGAGCGTTTTTTTTTCCCTTGGTAGCGCTCAGGGAGTGTCCAGGGAATGGACGCTCCCTGAGCGCTCCCACGGGAAAAAAGAACGCTCCCCAAAACACTCCCTTGAGGAAATTCATTTTTTTTTTTTGGTTTTTTTGGAGAAATGACTCAGGGAGCGTTCGCTCCCTGAACGCTCCCTCAAAAACCAGGGAGTGCATATTTTAAGGAGAAATCGCGCTCCCAAAAAACGCTCCCCTTTGGAGCATGACTTGGGAGCGGGTTCAAGGGGGGGGGGGGCGCTCCCCAGCAGCCTTGATCTCTCCAATGAAAATTTGTTTTTTATTGGTTTGATGTTGTTTCTTTGCCCTAGCACAGATCCCACAACCCCCTCATGAGTTTTGTGTGATCCCAACACTCCTCAATCATCTCTCACCCTTCCTTGCCTTTCTCTCATCCCAAGAGGTGCGCCCTCCCTCTTCTTGGAACTCAACCAAATAATTTTTAAAAATTATTTGTGACCTATCACTTACCTTGGCACGAATCCCATACCTCCTACACACCCTTGGATCTATCCAAGCTATTTTTCTATTTTTCTATACCCTAGATCTATTGTGCAAACCCTAGGAGGTGCGCCCTAGGCTTGAGATCTACTCATTTGCTTGGTGGTGGACACTTGGCTTAGATCCAAGAGAGGTAGGTTTGTCGCTCCAAGTATAAATAGATCTCATTTCTCCTCCCCAACTTACCATATCTTGAGCTTTTGTTATGCTACTTGATTTATACATACCCTACGGAGGTGTACATACCCTACCCCCCTTTGGATTTGAACCTACAAACCAGCTATGATGATTTTCCAAGAGAAATGATTTTAGGTCAAAAACATGCTAGAAAACTCTAAAATTTTAGGTCAAAAATATGCAAGAAAACCGTAGACATCTAGGGTTTTTTATGGCTGAAAATTAAATGTAAGCTAAACAAACCCTAAATTTAACCTAAAACAAAGATAAAAATTGAAGCTCTGAATTTTAAATTGACTAGATGGGAGAAGACTATTGCTGAATATTTTTTGGAGGGCATATGGAGTCAATTAAGGACTCCCTTGAGAGGATGTAAGTAGATCTAGGGTGATATCTAGAGTTGTCCACTACAAACCCTAGAAGATCCACCTAATACCTTACAAACTTCAAAATGATTCAAGGGAAGATACTCCACTAGTAATCTTCCAAGGGTTTTGAAGAAGGTACTTGTTCAAGAAGAGTGTGCCACCGCCACTAGAGAAGTACAACTACACTTAAAATCATCTATAAACAAAATCCAACAAGATTAAGTGAGACCACTTACTCAAGAAACTGTTGCATCCATAAAATCCTAGCCAAGAGCATGCATGAAAGTTGAAAAGAAATCCAAATGACATCTCTTAAAGAAGTCACTTTAGTTATCCATCAATAGCAAATATAGAACAACAAAAGTAGACAAGTAATGGTTCTCCAAAATTTCTAGCAATGATTCACAAATGAGAAGTGCTTCTCTATTTGTATGAAAGATCTAGCACCATTCTCATTATAATAATAATATTTTCCTATATTTACCCTAGAAAAATTCAAAAATATAAAAATGACCTTTATCTCTTTACAAGTCCTAGAGATAAGCTAAAAATACATCACATATCCATGATACAAGAGTGGATGAGTCAAAATACCCCCAAAGATGCTCCCCAAATGAAGTAAACTCTCCTCAAGTGCCAAATCATCCTCCTCAACATGTGGAACGACCTCCGCAAAAGATGTCCCATGAGTTACCAAAAATTCAGCGATAATCCTCTCACAGCAGATTCATTGGAACAATTTTCCCCGGAGTTCTCCCAAATTCCACCATTGCAAATTACAATAATAGTCTAAGTGACCAAATTAGGTCTAGAATGCCCATAGAAAATACAAAATTGAAACGTCTAGATCAATGTGATACCAAATCATCTTCCTCAACCTTCAAGTTCATGCAAGATGAATGCAAAGAGACACTTGTCTTCTCCATAAGTAAGGGTGCTACTCAAGAAACAACAACCTCAAAATATAGTAGTAAAATACTATGTCAAAGAGCTACACAGAATCTCCAAAGTAGGCAAGTAATTGCCAAGAGTACAACTCCTCATGAGAGAGCTTTTCTATACATGCATTCAAATGCCAAGTGTCTTCACTAGGGTGCTTGTTCTAGAAGTCTCTTAACCAAGAAATATATAAAATATCCTCTCCAATCTTTTGTTCCCTAGGAATGTGGGCTCCCTTGACCATTTGACTAGATTCCAGCAATAAAAGATGTCTTCAACAAGTGCACCATAAGGAAAGAGTGCTTCTTGTCCACATAAAATATTCCATGCATGAAATTGTCCTTGAAGAGAGAGAATAGTGTACCCTTGATATTTGTTCCCTTTCAGCAAGTCAACCACAAAGAAACCACAAAAGAAAGTGCTCCTAGATATTTGAACAAATCGGTCCACATCAAATCCATATTGTCTTCATAACTAATGCGCAGCTTGACCTCCTTTGACCAAGTTAAACTAGTGACTACTCACTTTACAATGTGTGCAAGGTGTGAACAAGTCCATGCAAAGTACAAAAGGTACCTCATAGTGGAGCGCACCACCTAATGGCCTAAGATAGTGTGCAAACATGTGAATACGTTAGTGGATGAGGTGGATAGATGGATGAGTGGGTGGTCAAACCCAAGGGCACATGCATAGCTATCCCCTTAGTCAAATCAAAGCTCAACAACCTCCTCAAAATGTGTGCCAAAGGATAGGGATTTGTCGGCATGTGTGAACAACGCTAAGATGAGATACCACAAATTGGCTTTTTTGTGGGTTGCCTCAACATGTGTGCCAAAGGGGGAGTGCTTAGTCTCATGTGTGTACCACATAGACATAATATTGTGTTCCCTAGTGATAAATTACCAATGAAATAAGCCCTTATGAATTTTATAACATTTGAGCATAAATAGGTTGATAATTAAGCACTCAACATAAGCTTTTAGGATTTAATTAAAATATCCTAAACCAATTAGCTGTGTTCACACTAGAAAAAGTGGAAATATGAGATATGAAGGGTTAATATGGAGTATAACATAGGGAGAAAAATGTGCCATTCACCTTTTAGGAGATGGAATGAAGTGAAATGTAAATGCAATGTGGATTTTACCTAGGTAAAAAGTAGGTATGTGATGTGATACATAAACTACCTAGGAAAAATGATGAAGTGTGATGAAAACATAAGTATGAAGTGGGTCCTGTTATCCCCCATTTCTATGGATAACTAAGGAGATGATGTCTCAAGGCCCGTAGGTTGCAGACATGGAGTACCAAGAGGAAGCTCAGTAGGTAGGGGCCCCTATCATACCACACATCGCCATCCGATCGATGGCAACAGCATCCACCACGCCCAGCTTGGCCTGCAGAGGACAGCAGGTCTTGCTTCACGAGGTAACAAGTCTAGCATTGTGGTAAGTGTCATTTTAATATTTGAAGCATTTGAACATGTTGCAAAGGATCCTTTCTTGATGATTTTGAAAACATCTGCTTGAAAATTATGCCTTTTGCCTCTTTTCACCTTGGTGGTTGACATGTTGTCCTAGCAAGTGGGTCATCCTCGGGGATAGGGTCGCTACTGGGGGTTCTCCTTAAAGAGTCATCGTACCACTCCCATCCATACTTATCATTTTCCACACTCATTTCCCTTTGTTTCCTCACCTTTTGGGTTTTCAGGCATTACTGACCCAAGAAGGGCTTGTACCTCATTTCATGGGAAGAGGGGCCGACGGCCTGGAAGAAGATAGAACTGCTATAAAAGAATAAGAAACTACGTTGAAAAGAAAGTGAACACAATGAATAAGGAGCATCAAAAGTCGGTCCAACTTGAGCTCTACTTACTTAGTGCCCGCCCCGGTCCCAAATTGCAAATGCTAAAGCTTGAAACCTTATAAAGGGAACAAGCAAATTACAAATAAATGAAAGCAGGAACTGGAAAGATGACTAAGAAGGGGTCTGGGAAAAACAACACCTAAATAGTTGGTAACTCAAGAGCAAGTCGACCCTCTACAAAGGCGCCCATAAATGAGACAATTTGAGCCCTTGTATGTGAAGAAACCCCATGCCCAAAAGTTACACCCCCATCCACTTCACACTCTCTTACATGACTTAGAAAGGATCTTCTTGGAAAACTCTCCTTGACTTGGGGAATGATCTACCCAATAGGTCACCATGACAACCCTCCCATATTTAAATTTGGCAAGTTGTATAAGGTCTTTGAGCATTTGTTTATTTTGAAAAGGGGGGATTTGATGCACATGTTTGGGTGGTTCTTTTATTAGATATGGCTTACTTGGCATGATATGTGTGACTTGTGGACCCTTGGAGAGCGAATCGGTTTGTCTTTGCAGGACTTTGATAGGTGGAAGACTTTTTCATGGAGGCACAAGGTCACTTGGACCTTCATTGTGGCATGAAGCCCACAGGTTGGATGATGCGCCCCCTCTCCCTGGACACATGTGAAGAGGAACATTGCCTTAGGAGGCACTTGGACACCATGAGATGACCATGTTCAAGCTCATTGCAGCCCTACGATGGCCTTGGAAGGCCTAAGGCATCACACCTTATGCCCTAGCCGTCACATGGGATTAGGGGTTTAACGGGATTTCCATGGTTGATGATGATGTAGCTTGGTTTGATGGAGAGAGAGACACTTGGCACATTCTAGAGCACTTGGTCGCATGATTTATGGCCTTTGGAGGCCCAACGATCTACATCCTAGGCCAAAACTTCTCTCCTAGAGGCCCTACATCACCCTTTAGGGAATGACGTCACCCCAAAAGGGGGAATTTTACTTTATGATTTTGTAATTTTATGTTGTAAAATACAAAAAGGGAGGTCGGCCTCTCTAATTTCATGTTGATTTTTAAAAAAGTGGACAAATTGGTTTTTAGTGATCTCCTATAAATAGAGGTCACTTTCATTTCAATTTCATCATAACTCACGTGAGATTACATATTACATGGCTGAAATTTTCACCCTACTTTGGATTTTTTCTCTATCTCTCTCTTGAATCTCTCTTGTGGATGTTAGTACTTGTCTATTGGTGAAGAAAGTGAGGTGCTATTTCTTGGATGCTTGTTCTTGGTATTTTTGGTGGAATATGCTTTGATAAGAAAGGGTTTCTTCATGTTTTTCTTGGAATTGGTAAGGAATTTCTGCATTAATTTTGTTTCTCTTCTTGTTTCAAACTAAATTTGTCTAAACCCTTGGAGGATTATAAAGGCATACACCCTCCATCAAGACTAGTTTCTTATCATTGAATAAGTTACTTTGCAAAGGTTGCTAGGAGGAGTAAAAGGGCTTACACCCTCCTAGATTTATCTTGCTAGTTTTGTTTGCTCTATGGAGTAAAAAGGCTTACACCCTTAGAGAAGTAACACAACTAGCTCTAAAACAAGAGACTCCATAACCCAATTGATTTAGCACTAGTTTAATTTGTATTGGAGATATAAAATCATTGCATTGGTATACATGAATTGTTGAGATATTGCAATTGTCTAAGTTGGAATTGATAATATATGTTGCATTCTTGTTCCCTAAAGGCGTCTTCTTTAGCCAAGCAGTTCTCTTTGTTGTTATAACTTAATCTGTTAGTGCTGCAAAAAACACATCTTATTTCACTCTTTACTATCTAATCTACCGCTGAAATTTACTTGTGAACCTAGATTATCGTTCTACTAATAATTGGCTGTCATTTGGACAGTTTACTTGTTGATTTCCGTGGCTAGATCTTGCTGCTGTAGCAATTGTTTGCTACAGCCGTTTGGCTGTTCCAAAAACCTGTTGATAACATCATATAACAGCCCTCAAAACATCACCAAAGTCTTGTTTCATTCAATGGAATATTAACTAGTCATTGCTAGCTTAGTTTCCATCATCTTATACTTCACTTTGGTGGTTAAATTTGTGGCTATTGATATTGTTTATTGCTGATTTATACACTTATATACTGCTGCAATTTTCGGACAGCAAGGCTTCTTCTTGAATCCCCATTGGTTAAAGGTTTGGTTGATCATCATTTGTCTTGTTCCAGGCAGGGCTAACATTGTTTTCCAGGTACACAACCCTTGGCAACCATTCACCCTTCTACAAGCCAAGCCTTCTTCCATTTCCAACCTTGACCTATAGGGGCACTCACTATTCATCATCTCACTTTCCATCTCAATCCCCCTAGGGTCACGGGGATTCCCCCCTTGTGGTGATTTCATCATCACTAAAGTGAGGGGAGTGTCTATCTAAGGTGACAGTGGGTATGCACTCCCGTAGTTGTCTCACCTTTGTGACTTGGATTGGGCTTTGCCCAAGCTACAATCTGTGTGATAACAGGTCCCACCTAAGCACAAAGTGAAGATAGGTTGAGTTAAACAAACTAACTAGGAGAAATCATGGAAATGTTATCGAACATGAATGAAACTAGGAAAACATTAGGTAAGTACACCACCATGCTAGAGGATACTCACAACTAAGACAATGAACTAACTATGCAACACAAAATGAAAGTGACTAGAACATGACTAGGTGACCACCATAAAACTGGTCCATGAAGAGCATGATGCACAACTGAAGAAACTACCACTATCATTCTAACATTTGGAAGTCTAGAATCATCATACCACCCTACAAAAATCTGAATCATGTGATCAAAATCATGTGTACAATTTTGATGCAAAATAGGTGATAACAATGGCTCCAACTTGGGGCATGCACTCTCAAGGAAGAGTGCATGAGAATCTCTGAATCTCTAGATGCACCTACTGAGAAGAAGGAAGAAAGAAGACCATGTGGCGGGATGGATACATACCACATCCCTAAACACCACATCCAATATCCATAGAGTTTATTACATCAAATCAAATTCTCATAGTCATATGTTGGGCTTATTCCTACTCTAATCCTCTCAAGAACTTATTCTTCCTACTCCTACTCTAACATAAGAAAGTACAAGAGCTAGGCGAGGTCATATTTCTAGTGCAGCCATCCTAGCGCTTTGTTTACATTAAGAGCTCTTCCCTTGTGTTTCGTTATAAACCAAAACAAGGAGATGTCAAATACAACCAAATAATCATGAGCTGGAATAAATATTATAGCATTACAATAAATGGAATCCAACTCATGAAAATGGATAAAAACACCAATATCATGAAAAGATTAGCATGTGCCTCCACATGCTTGTTGTATTCTCTCTTGGATAGGGCTGGTATAAGATCTGAAATATAAATATGGCAGCCCATCCTTGCTCAAGCAATAGTATTCATGATGCATTTAATATATCTCATAAGGCTGATCCATATATTCAAATGGATGGGCTCCTTGGCCTCCATGTACAATCTCACTCCCCAAGACTTGAGATGGCTCCTCTAAAAATCTGCAAGACATATGTTTGATGCCCTATATTAAGTATGAAGATGTAGCATGAGAACTTTTAGATTCTGAAGAAAAAGGAAAATTGTCTCAACTTTAAGGCTTGTTGCTCTTCTACACGTTGCTGGAAATTATCACAAGAAACCATAAGTTGAAAATTCTGCTACTCCATACATATTTCACCTCCAATAACACATTGATCCGGTGGATTTCTGGGCATTTTGTCAAAAGATAATTGCTCCTGAAGTTGACCTCCCTCAAAATATGTGAAAAGCCATGTTTAAGGGCTCAAAAATGAAACATTCCCTCCAAAGGGTGCAACATTTCATCCAAGAGGTACAACCTCCTCTCCCAAATGACCTCATAAAAAGTGGTATGACCTCCATCAAGTGTGCAAGGGACCTCCTCAACATCCTCCAAAGGGACAAGGTTCAATCCAAGCCATATCCATGCCGGATACATCATCCAAAGTAAGGCCCCCAGTGGTATCGGCCCAAAAACTAGTTCATACTGACTCAAAAGTTCCCTAATCTCAGAATGATAATGTTGTCAGCCATTCGAATCCCTCCTAGTGGTGATCAAACACTCGACAGCATATGCCACATCTCCATGCCTGAAAATCCTCTCCATCCTCTTTGTCGACACTATCCTAGGTGCTCCTGTAGACATGCCCCTCAACAGCACCGTTGACACATAATTTTCTTTGAAACTCATTGTTAGGGTCTGGTAATTGAAACCAAGCTCGCCCAGTAAGTAAATCAATTGAACGCCCAATACTACATCAATATCTGATAAGTCAACTACATAGAAACTGTTGTTCACAGTGTAGTTGCCTAGTTTAACCTCCAAATCCAATACCCTGTCCAACCACGTCATGGTGTACCCATATTCCAATCCTACAATGAATCCCTCAAACTACTCAGTCTGTAACCCCCTCCAGGCTACTAAGGATGCATCTACAAAGTTATGGGTTGTCCCACCATCCACCAATGTTGTGATCCTTTGTCCTTGAATGAGGCCCTTGAGCCTAATGGTGTCATATCTGGAAACTGTTGAAAGGGTTGCTATGGTTCCACCCTTCACTGGTGCTCATGTTTTCGTCTTCCCACCTGACTGCGGTTCTGTCTGCGGCTGAGGTTTCTTTGGAGGTTGCCCCTCCTCATGTGTATGCTCCTCCTCTGAGCCAGTATTTGATGTGAAGTTGATATCCTCCTCCTCACTGTCTTATGCCACCTCAATGTAGTGTATATGTCCCTTGCCCAAGCATCTGTGTCCTAGAACCCACAGATCCCTGCAGTTGAAGTATAACTTCTTCCTCATCAACTCACGCTCAGTCTCATCATCCAGCTTTCCTTTAGCTTTCCAATCCCTTGGAAGATTTCTCTGATCCTTTTTTTTCTGTGGAACAAGGGGTTTGGTGAAGGTCTTTGGTTTTTGCATTAGGTCTCCCATATCTCTAGTGCACAATATGGCATCTTGTAGGGTGCGAGGCTTGAATTCCTTTACCCAACCCTTCAGTGGATATGTTAGTGCCTCAGTAAAAAACATCACCAACCTATGCTCAGATATGTCAGACATCGCCACTGCTTTCCTTTCAAACTATCTAATAAAGGCCTCGACCGATCCGGTCTGCCGCAGTTGTGTCAGTCCTTCATGCATGTGGATTCTTCATGATTTGGTTTATTGCAATATGTGCACTGCTTTCCCTTCTTCTTCTTCCCTTTGGAATTTGAAGAATCTTTGGAACCTGAAGAATCCTTGAAGGGTTTGGAATATACTTTGGATGTAATAGCTCCTTTCATTTCTACTTCTATTTCTAATTGGATGACCCTTTTCCATCATGCATGGTGAGTGCATGTGCTTTGGGATCTTTCATGAGGCCCATCTGTATGAGTTTTGTCCGCTCTTGTGTGAGAGTCTCAATGAACTGATCCATCGTAGGCATTTTCCTATTTGCGCCCAAAATACATCTGCCATAATGGAAATTGGAGACATATACGGCATATTCTGGTCCTAGCTTGGCCAAGATTGTTAGAATAAGTTGTTTCTCTTGTGTCGACTTGTCAATACCACATTCACCCAAGCTCAAAATCAAAGATTTAAATTTAGTAAAGAAATCCTGTATATTATAAAAACTTTTAGGGTCTAAGGTATTCAACTCTACCTCAAGCATATGAACTCGCATCTCATCCTGCTTTCCAAAGAGTCCTTCCAAGGTGGTCCAGATCTCGTTTGGAGTCTTGCATGCGGCAACATAAAACCATAGATCAGTGGAGATTAACTCAAGAAGTAATCATGTGGCCTCATCCTTACAGTTCGCCCCTCTGGTCTTCTCAAGCGCTGATGTAGGTTTTGTTTATGTCGCCATCATCAAATTATACAGTCTTTTTCTTTTGAGTTGGAATGCGGCCTTTGGCTTCCATTCAAAATAGTTGTATGGTGTGAGTACTAACACCGTACTTGATTGAAGAAGTTGCATCGCCTCCATCCTGTTATTGATTCTGAAAAGATCCTGAAAAACTCAGATCGTGGATTTCGAGATATGACAGACGATTCTATGGCAGCTATAGATATGATTAAACTGCTATATCTCCTAAAATATGATGTGGGTTTTGGAAATTTTTGGTGAGCATAAGATCCCTATGTTATACGTCTCTGGTCAAAATTTCAGCCCGACCCAGATCACAAATTTCAAGATATGGCTATTTTACTGCAAAAACCCAATTTTTTGGAGGGCTGCTAAATCGTTGCACCCTATAGAAGGATAAAGTGCGACGATGTTGAATCGTCGAACCCTAGTGAAGGACACAGTGCAACGATTGGGAAAAACTGAATCGTCGCACCCCGGATGAATAACACAGTGCGACGACGTCGCACCTTGGCTATGTATAGGTTGTGACGATGCCTGGAAAAAGAATTTTCTTAACTCTGAGTGTGATCGCCGCACCCTTCGATAGGGATAGGCTGCGACAATTCCAATCGTCATACCTTTCGATAGGGATAGGCCCCAACGATGGCGAAAACTAGGTTTACTCAAATCCTCTTTCGCTCTTCTCTGGCTTGTCTGAGTTGCTTAAAGCAGCTCAACCCTGATACCATGTCAATGTTTCATGGAAACCTGCACAGGAGACCTAGCTAAAGCATACACAAACAAAGCTTATCAAGAAAAGGAAGAGAGATACACAATGAAGAATGAGAATCAATGTAAATTATGATCTAATCAATGAGTGAGTGATCTTCACTCATATAGGCAATAACATCCTATAATTAGGAATGTATGCATAATAGTAATGGTATAAAATTAGAAAGTCTAAAATAGAACTAGTCAATTAACTCCCACTGAACTAGTGTGTCGAAAATAGAAATTTCTCCAACAAAAATGTGACAGGACATACGACAGCTTATTGCAGAGCACAGAATTGTATGTTGTACGATGAAGGTCGTACTGTTGACAGCGGTAACAGGGAGATGTGTAGACCTAGTCAAACTGTACGGACTAGCAACAGTACAGATTTATATTTGGTGGATTTGGCAAAAGAATAACTCTCTTTTTCTCTTCTTTTAATATTTTTTTTTCACAAAATTTCTGAAATTTCTGATTTGTAAATGGCCAAGGGCCTGAATTTTTTCTTTTTTTGTTGGTCAAAGACTGAAGACAGAGAAACTCTCGTAACTTGTGTGGCAAAAAAAACAAATTGGAATGGCTTTGATAAGAGCATGGTCACTGGCTGGTATCAAACGTGTCTTTGATACCAAATGAGACGAACAATGTTCGTTCACATATAAATTATCAAAAACATATGGAATATAACGTAATCCATTTAGGATGAAATAATAATAATATATTGAGTAAATGTATAATGTTGATTTTACACCTATAACTCAGTCACTGAAATAATCGCCAATAATTTAATCAAACACATAAATTATACCAGCTGATATAATTCTGACAATTATGCAAATTACTTACAGCTGAGTTATAAATCAAATTACGACAATGGAAGCATATAGAACCAAGCACATAAAAAATTACAGTACACCCAGATATTACCCTGGAAACCCCAGTGTGGGGAAAACCAACTTAGAAGGGCCTTTATTGGGCATTCAGGAGAATAATTATAGCAGCAGAGAAAAACTGAGAAACTCTTACAAATTTCCAGCAATTACATTCACATTCCACGGCAGAAAAAAATGCCCAGCTATTGGCTGTACGGCCCAGCAAGATTTGGCCCTGTACGGCCCAGGTACAGCTTGTACAAATTCATCCTGTTGTACAGCATGTTTTTTGGTGTTGTTACAGCTTGCAAACAGCTTTCTTGGCTGAGAAAATTCGACCTGAACTTGGCCTACTCCTCTCTGCTTGTTGCTGCCCTGAAATGGCCTCTGTTTGCAGCCCAGAATGACCTCCACTGGCTGCCCAAACTTGGCCCTGAACTTGCCCTCTCTGCTTCAGCTGCTCCCTCTGCTTCTCCTGCCCAAGCTCCCTCTCCTTCTCAACTGCACAACCTCACAAATGAGAATGCTTGTCCAACTCCACCCTCAGCCCCTCTTTTATCTCTCCTTCAACCCCCATTTACCTTGAGATGTGTGCCCAGCCTTGGGCCTCAATGGCTGAGATTGGGGTGCCCCTCTTCGGCTAGACCCCACTCACCACTAAGTGGTCTGTCCCCCTTGGTCTGGGTCCCACAATCCACTCAGCCACTTTCATGAGGTGTGCCCTCTCTCCCTAGGCCCCACACTCCACTCAAAAATCAATTTTCTACCGATTTGCCTAAGTCTTGTTGAATTTTAATGATGATCTCATGCACATGTAGTTTATTTCATTTAGCATGTACTTGAACCATAAACAATGCAGCAATAACCAAGATCACAAGAAGAATAACCATGAAAAAGAACACAAGAAGTATCCTGGGAAAGCCCTTCTCAATCGAGGGAAAAACCCAACAATCCTTTGCTATACTGCCAAGAGAAGATCCACCATCCACCACCAAACCTAGCACACAATAGGGTGCTACTATCAATGAGAAAACTAGCTCCTAGAGAAGTGTGAATTGCAGTCCTCATAATTTCAGACCACAACTTCTGAAATCATGAGATGACAAGTGTGTGTAATCCACAATGGGGATTCACTCTTTATTTATACAAAAGCTATCACATCAAATGATGTGTCTATTGGCACAATAGGGCCGACCTGTACAACTTAATAATATAATTAATAATTACACAATATTAATTATCTTTCACATGGTGGGGCCAACTTGTACCCTTTACAACATAAATTAAGGTTTTACCAAAGTCTTACTCTTTGACAATATTGCAAGGGATCTCACACATCCCCTAGTGCTCAGCCACTAGGGACACGTCCACCTGTGCTCAGCCATAGGGACATCACTCTCAACAGATCACTCAACTAAGTCCACGGGAGTACCATCTGGAGAGCCATCTCAAGCCGACTCAACTAAGTCCATAGGAGTACAAGGCAAGAGACCATCTCAAGCCGACTCAACTCAGTCCAGAGAAGTACAAGGCAAGAGACCATCTCAAGTCATCTCAACTCAGTCCAGAGGACTAGACAAGAGACCAAACGTCATCACAACTCAATCCAGAGTCTAACACACACCCATCACACGGGCACACATCGTCTCAACTCAATCTAGAGGAGAACACCACACCCATCACATGGGCCCTCTCACAGATCGACTCAACTCAATCTAGAGGAGAATGACCTGGAGAATGTCACACAACGAAGCAATCATCAACAACTCTAAGTTAGGCTGATCTGGGCTATTAAGGTGTCCATCCGTTGGCCTAGGACACAGGCAAAACTGAAACACCAACCAAGCTAAAAACTAACATTTAAGAATGAATGAGATGATAGATTACAACTAAGGGCCCATTATATATATCTAGACGAAGTGCCCTTTCATTAATAGTCATGTCTTTTCAATAAGACACATATTTTCATTATGTCTCTTTATTATTTATAATTATTATTTATGATTTATATTATCTTATATATATTCAGGTTAATTATGTTCAAAACAACTGAAGAAGTATAGAGATCTATTGTGGGATGAGATAGAGTATTACGATGCATTCAACATCATCGTTGTACCTCGGCTTCTCAACAAATTGGCAAATTCTATGGCATCTACGGCTACGCTTTTTCAACCTTACTTAACAAATCCATACATCAAGTATATGGTTGAGGTATCTTTTTGCCCCTCTGTCCCTGCTAACACTGGTTCGTGGAAAGTTTTCAAAGATGATTGGCAAATATCTAATTTTTTGAATTGCATTAATGACTTTTCTAACCATGTAGTTGAAGAGATACAGGAAGGAGAAGAACTTTTGATGATCCACTTGAAAAGTTATAAGATTCCCAAAGGTTTGCTTCCTTTAGAAGGATTATTTGATAAATTTGATGCATATCAACCACAAGATTGCCTCATCAAAGATTGTCCCCTTCTCAAACCTAAGCCAACTAAGGAAACCAACAAGGGAAGAGTTGTTGCACACTCTACTTCTCAAGGTGCAGGGACAGGTGGTACCTCACTAGCTTCAACGTTCGATGTTGGCGATGTTACCTCCCAACTTGTAGTTGATGATAAAATCCCTAATCCACAAGGTACAACATGAGAGGGAACTACTAGGATGGTCACCACTATCAACTAAGTAACCTATCCTCTTCACTTTAGGCATCTCTCGTTCGGCTCAAGGGGGGTATCCCTAGTAGAACTACTAAAGCTAAGCTATGAGGCACAAGGTGATATGAGAGTAGCTTTAGTAAAATAATATTTTTTTGTAAAAGTTTACAATTCCTACAAACTTTTACTTCGACTTTCATCATTCACAATGTTCAACAACTATCAAGAGAGTTGTTCATGATTGACTACAAGGACGCTTCTCCCTACAAGCCAAGTGTTTTGATTTTAGAACTTCGATTTCCCTTTCATTCCATTCCTTGCAATGCAATGTAGAAATAGAGGACATAAAGGGTGCCCTAAGCTTTGATTTCGAGGTCGGTCTAGAAAGAGGAACCACCGCGGTAAGTCCTTCAACTCTAGGTCCCTATGGGACATCAAGTGTACAAACTCCCATGGGGCCTCTTCCCGTAGTTCTAAACTCAAATACTCGGTGGGAGATCTCTTGCGTGGTGAGATTAAATCAGGCTCTAAAAATGGAACAATGATTGAGAATACGATAAAGGAAGGACGAAATGTCCCCTCAGTGGTTCCAGTTAATCTCTTGCAGAAGGCAATGCAAGAAAGTGAGAATTACAAGTTTTTCTTAATTGATAGGTTTCCTCAAAATGAACAAAAACCATACAACACTGGAAAACGTCACAGGGATTCAACCAAAATTTATTCTTTTCTTTGACTGTCTCGAGGAAGAGATGTTGAGGCATCTTTTAAATAGGGCGTTGGCTAGTTGTTCTACAAAATAGTTTTTTTCGTCGAAATCCAACGATATAAATTTACACAAATCACTATTTTTTGTTGTTCAAAATCCATTTTTGAATGCAGAAATGGATTCAGCATGCTGAAAATCCCATGGGGCAGTCTGATTATACAGAAATAATCACTCAAACCTATGAATCCAACAATTACTCACTAGATTTTGGGCAAACGTCCATGGAAAAAATCATCGTTTCATAGAACGTTTATCCTACGGATTTAAATAGGGGCATGTTATCCCCATTTTGTGGATAACTAAGGAGATTATGTCTCGAGGCGCTCAGGTTGCAGATATGGAGTGTTGAGAGACTACATGACCAACAATACCCTTTTGCACAGATGGAAACCCCTCTCACCACCACAAATGGTCACCGATTTCCACATGGCATCCACCACATCAATTGGCTTCCGGAAGGCAGTGGGCCTTGCTCCATGAGGTACAAGTCAATATTATGGTGAGCATCATTTCAATATTTAATCCAATTGAGTATGTTGTATCTTAGATTGCTCTAAATTTCATGATATATTCTTGGACATTATGCCTTTTTCCCTGCTTCACCTTGTTGGCTGACATTGTGCCCTAGTAAGAGGTCTTCCTTGGGGATGGGTTTGCTACTAGGAACTCCCTTAATGAGACATCGTACCATTCTTGACCATACTTACCACTTTCCATCATTATTCCCCTCCATTTCCTCATCTCTTGGGATTTCAAGGTGTATTGACCCGAAAAGGGGTTGTCCCTCATTCTATGGGAAGAAGGGGTTGAAGGCTCAAGGGGATTTGTGTTGAGTAAAAGATAAAAGCCTTGTATGAACTTTCCAGATGCTTCGCCCAGGGATCAACCAAGAAAGCAGTGAAACGCTTATCTTTGAGTAAAGGGGACCCAAAATATAATAAAGAATGTTTAAAAGGTTAGCTCAAGGATAGGAGGTCTCATCACGAGCCGACCCATCACATCCATGAATATCTAGTGGTATGACATTGCCATCATCTGGTAACCAAACCAAGGTAATGGCTCTCAGTTGCATTGTTGAGAGAAAGGGGGTCTCATCACGAGCCAGCCTTCTCATTTCCACTAGGTGTTTGTGGGTGACATTGTCATTATCTTGTCACCACGCCAGGGAAGTGACCTTCAACCTCTCCTTAAAATTATGAAAGAATAAAAGAATGGAAAATAATGGGCTTGAAAAAAGTGCATTGCAGACGAAGGTACCACACACCCTCTACAAAGGCACCCATGAATGAGACATTATAACCCCTTGTATGCCATGAGCCCTATGCCCATTGAGTCTTCATCCTAACCACTTCATCCACTTTACATGGCTTAGAGAGGGATCTCTTGGAAACTCTCCTTGACCTAAGGCAACATCTACCCAATAGGACACCTCGTCAACCCTCCCATATTCAAGCTTGACAAGGCGCATAGTGTCTTTGAGCAATTAATTGTTTGATATAGTGATATTTGATGCACATGCTTAGGTGGCTCATTTATTGATTGGATTCACTTATCATGGTGTTATGACTTGAGATCCTTGGAGGGCATGCTCATTTTTCATTGCAGGACCTACTTGATGGACACGGGAGAACAAGCCTAGCTTGGGCCTCCATGGGGTTACAATCCCACATGTTGGATGCCAAGGGCCCGCATGCCGAATGAGAAAGATCAAACTTGGAAGGCCTTGAAGATGACTTGGCCAACATAGCCTAGCCCCCACATGCCAAATGTTTTGCCTAGGAAAGGCAAAACGTCACTTCTAGAGGCATGACCAAGGCTGTTGGGAGCAGAAGCGGGAGTGGCAGTATCAAAATTAAAAAAATTCTGGGAGCGGAAGCGTCTTTTATATAATACATAAAAAATATATATTTTGATGCATATATATATAACATGCAGAATGTTGAATCAATTGCAAAAAACATGAAAACATAGATATAAGATCATTTAACTAATTGATTAGTGATGATCATTAAAGCATCAACTATTTAGTACACACATAAGATCAAACATAAACATTTCTCATCAATAGATTGTAAAATCCAACATCAACCACGAAATGAAATAGTCTAGTCTCTAGACTCTAGAGCATCAATGATCATATTCATTACCAAAGAGTTGTAACTTGTAAGATTCAGAATTTCAGTCAATAGTTCAAACTTCAAACTTCAAACTTCAAAACTTCAAAATTTCAAAACTTCAAAATTCAAATTTCAAACTTTAAAGTTCAAACTTCAAAGGTAAATTGTCATACAATGTTCTTAAGTTCATAACTTCATAACTTCATTGTTTACAGAATAAGCCATAATAAAGACTCAACACTCAAGACAAAGTACTAAGTTTTCAAGACTACTTCTAAACAGGAAACAAAAAAAGAGATCTAGTATATAGTGGCAACTTAACAAGTACTAAGTACTATGCTCTAAATTTTCCTCTTTCCACGAGAAACTTCTAGTTTCTTCTCCCGTGATCTTTGAAGACGAGTGGGAACAGGTGGAAGTGATCGTGGAACATGACCAACAGTTGAATGGCCCCCACGTGACAATGGACGTTGTGCAAATAAAGGTAAAACCGATGAATTTGGAACCCTTGTAGTGGGTGGGGGTGGCATGTCTCCTCCAGGAATATGATCGCCATCATGATCACTCAAAAGTTCCTCTTCCAAGCACTCTAAAACAATGGTTCCATCCTCTAAATTAGTCTCCTCTCGATTGTTATCCCAATTCATATCTCTTTTACAAAAAGCATTCCCCCTGCATCACAGTAATGCGAAAACAACCTCAAGTTGTAATGCACATAAACCAAGCTTTTTGCCCGATCTGCATTCAAGTTGTTTCTCTTTACACTGTGGATGAAGCTATAGGTGCTCCAACACCTCTCTGTAGAAGAGGTGTTAACAACCTGAGAAGGCACCTTCACCACCAATTTATGCAAAGATTTGGCAGAGGAGCCATACATGTTCCACCATTCGATAGCACCCAACCTATCTAGATCTTTGGTTGCATGTAAGTTGCCAAAGACTGCATGCTAACTGATGTATTTGCTCAATTCGCTTCGTACTTGAGCACACTCCTCTTCATCAGGTACCAACTTGTCCAATGCAAGCATATATCCATTTTACACCTCTGGATCTGTGTGTGGTCTTCTCCTTTACCCACCCTCGGGTGCTGGTTGGGCCAACCAAGATGAAGAATAATATTTTTGGGTAAGGACATATGCCAGGGCATGGAGTGGAACATTGAAATTATCCCACCTTTTGACCACAAGTTTATGGATATGATCATACAAGATTGCATCCTTCGCCTAAACATTGTCTTTGATTTGGCCTAGCATGTTGTCCATCTACTCATACACCTCTCCAATCACCGATCGATCTGTATCTGCAAACCGAATCATAATGTAAATGGGTTTGGTGAACTGCAGAATATATCGAACCTGTTGCCAAAATTGGCCATCAAGAACTGTGTCCTCCACCTCCTGAAAGTTACTTCTCTCAAATATGAATGTAGCCATGCCTTTTGGATCCTGCCATGAATCACTCGAGGCCATACTAGCCAATGTCTCTCTTACCTTCAACAGGCACCTGAAGTTGAGATAATAGCTAGCAAATCTGGTCTTTGCAATCTTTAGTAACTCCAACTTGGGGTGGTTGTGAAAAATGTAGTGGGTCATGCTATGATTGGTAATAAATCTTATCATCTTCTTCCCTCTCTTGTACAAAGCACCAATCCATCTATAATCATTGTCCTTCATTTTAATGATATCATGCATCAAAAGGTTCATTGTGTGAACCAAACACCCCGACCAAAATATATTGGGGTACCTATCTTTAATGATTGCTCATGCTGCCTTACAATTAGCAACATTATCAGTGATGACTTGAATGACATTGTAGGGCCCAATCTCTTGAATGGTTTTAAGCAAGGCATCTGCAATATTAATCCATGTTTTGTAACGATCTGAGTAGTCATGGGATGAAAGAAAGATCACACCACTAGAAGACACACCAAGAATATTTATCAATGGCTTGCCTTTCACATTTGTCCAACCATCAGATACAACTGATACCCCATGTAGGTTCCACTCATTTGTAAATTTTCCTAGAGCACCTTGGATTTTGGCTCTTTCCCTATCAAGTCCCAAGTTTCTAGCTTTGTCATACCCAGGGCTCCTATAACCTTTAGAGGCACCATTGATGGCTTGGACCATTTCATGCCAATATGGTGAGCGAAGAATATTGAATGGTATACCCCACATGCATAGAGAAACCTGTAAACTTTTGCATCCACATCATCTCTACAACCTTGTTCAAGGAATTCTGATAGTGTTCTAAGTGAAGACGAAGGCGAGAATGCACTACCATGGGGGGATGCGCTTCGACCAATGAGCATTCTTCATGCATTCTCAGGTTCAACCTTTGATTTTTTGGCTTTGTTTTGTGTTGCCTCCTCTTCCGTTTGGTATTTGAGTCTATCTTTGGAATCGATACTCACACAGGCTTTGATTCCTATATTCTTACCTTCATCCCAGTACATAGACCCACATAGATGCTTTCTCACGCGAGTATAGGAACCTGTGTATTCTGTATGACAATGGTGGCATATAAGTTTCCCTGTTCCACCCCCTTTCCCTTCACTAAGCTTTGTGACATACTTCCATAGAGGTGTGTACCTCTCTTTGTATTTTTGGGGATCATGACCATCACTATCATTTTCATTGTCTTCATCCCCTCCCATTCCTTCCTCCTCTCCTTGGCATGTGTTGTCCACTTATATTTCTTCATCACTATCATGGGTATTTCGACGTGAACTTCCCACCACCATCATTATAATAAAAAATGGAACCAAAATGGCATACCACATTGACATCAACATCATGAATGTTGAA
>JZKD02S1673931.1:145950-177395 GCA_000966675.3 Picea glauca | reverse complement strand
AAGAGTCTTTTTAATTTCGGATTTAAAAACACATTTCCTTTGAGATCTACAAAACATTTGTAGATTTCCAATGGATTGAAATAGATCTACAAATTTGTGTTAAGATCTGCAAAGACTTTACTCAAAAAATTGTAGATTTTCAATGGATTGTAGATCTAGAGTACATTACAATAGATCTAGACACAACTGAAAATAATGACCTTTTCTCAATCAATATTTTATAATTAAAAATCCTTTTTCCTGATTATAAATAACAAAAGAAATACCTCCTTGAAGATGTTCGTTTGTTTGACAAAGAAATCCAAGCTTGAGCTTTGGAGTCATCTGTTTCAATGATCCATTACCATGGCCTTCTCATCACCACAGCTCTGATACTATGTTAATTTCACCAAGCATCGTCAAACACACAATTTTATTAATCAGGAAAAGAAACTTACACAATAGGTGAGAAGCATAGTGTATATATAACCTCTGTAACCTTACTACAAAGTGCCATGTGTCCTTGACTAATAATGCAAGGATAAGCACTATGACTAGTATATGACTAGTATAATCTATCTTCTAGAATTACTATTTTAGGAAATACCCAAGTTGTAGAATTACTTTATTCTAAGCAAACAGACTTAACGATTATGAGACTAACAGTGTGCAAGACCCTCATCAAGGATAATGCTCCATCAAGATCCAGATGCAAATATGCAACCCTTCATATATGAAATGAAGATGCCCAAAAGGGAACTGTTCATCAACAAATATGCATCAAAGCAGCAACATATTGGCTGGCTCCAAAGCCAATATCCTCCAAACGCAGCCTGCTTGGGCACAGTCTTCAAAGTTCAAATTGGACATTCCTCATGCTACACAAGGGGGTAACAACTAGAAAAGGCATTAAGTTGCCTTTTAAGACCCTCGTGAGAGAATGCTAAGAGGACCATATCACCGAGGATCTGAAAAGAAACTTATCAGAAATATCGGGGAAAATATCATCATGCATAAACTTGGAGCTTAAAAAATAGGAAATATTGAGAGAAATTGGAGATATTTGCAACTATAATTTTATGCATGTCAAACTTGAATACTAGGTCTTCATTTTCTGGATGTATGTAACATATATCTCATGTTTATCATTTTACTTTACTTGAATTCTGAAGGAAAACCTGCACCTCATTTTAAAGTTTATCTGACACGACTCTCAATTTGGCATGATTTATGATTCAATTTTCAAATTTGCTCATCCAAGTTTTAGAAAAATGTTGGCTATGACCCAAAATACATTCAATCTACTGCTACAAAAAGTAGTGTAAACAAAATTACTACACATGTCATGAGCACAGTTATTGGTCAACTGGTTGTGAAAAGCACCAAACAAGGTATCTCACACAACTTTATAAGATGGAAATCTTGATAAGAATAAACACAGCATTCAAAATCTAGAATGTAAAAGCAAAAAAGCAAGATATAGGTGTTGTATATCTAGTACAAGAAATTAGAAATGCAAGGGACCCAAAATGCATTTAATCTACTCATACAAAAGTAATGTAAACAAAATTAATACTCGTGCTATGAGCACAGTTATTGGTCAACTGATTGTGAAAAGCTCTAAATAAGACTTCTCACACAACTTCATACGATGGAAATCTTGATAAGAATAACTGCAGCATCAAAATATAGAATGTAAAAGCAAAAAAGGAAAGATATCAGTCTATATCTAGTACAAAAAATTAGATATGCAAGGGCTTCAAGCAGTCCAAATTAAAGTTATAACCCCACAATGATTTTCATTTCAGTCAGATACTTACTTTTGGTTGATGTTGCAAAGATTCAATGGACAAATTGGCAGCAATACCATTCACATTAGTGTTCAGCATGTGAACAGTTTTGAACTTCCCACTTGGAAGAGGTTTCTCATTGGGTTGTGTTCTGTTTTCATAGTAAATTCCTTCAGGACGTGGTTCAAGCAATTCCTCCCAATCCAATGTATTAATATGATGAATTGTCAAATCTTCAGGAATTCTCATTCCTGAATTTCTAGGATCAAGATTGCCTGCCTTATTTACATTATCGAATGGAGGAACTCCATCACCTATCAATCAGAAAACATTACACCTTATGATTAACTCTGTATATGAAATGGCCTCAAATTATTCAAATTTTGTCAGTTCTTGTATACCATTCAAGTATGATATTTCATTCTCTCAGCAGCACACTTAACTTGTTTGAACTGAAATAAAATATGCAATTGAATCACTTCTAGCAAAACTGCTATGAACTCCATTGAAAATGAATAGAGTAAGTTTTGCTAATTTCTTCATCTACACTATAAAGTTTACACTAATTCGAAAAGCAGAAAACTATTTTTTTTGGATGTTGCTGTGTCAGCAAGAAAAGCAATATTGTCTACTATGGCAAAGATAAAATGTGTTCAAAAATCACATAATGAATAAATCCGACTCCTTTTTGGCTTTATAGTATGTTCGCACAAGGCTACAGCCTATAAAGTATGCTAAATTCATACAGATGTTGTGAAGTAATCTTGATAAAGTTAATTCATAGGTAAATCAATATTTTAGGAGATGAATTGAGGCAGTAGAAATCCCCATTATTGGAGGTAATCGTACCAATATACTGACATGGTAAAATTGCAACAACACTTATCTTAGCATGCCAGAACTTACTAAGTATATACTGGACTAGAATTGGTCTCTGAAATAAAGAGAAAGTTACTTCTGAATTAACTTTACCATAAATTTATCTGTAAGAGCAATATAAGAAGATACTCAAAAACAAATAACAATAGATTTCCCTAATAAATATTGTTGTATGCAATCAGTACATCAAAATTGGGAGACCCTTCCTCACTGATATACTAATTCTGTCCAACAGTAACTCCACAAAATCCACAATGTTAACTAATCAGAAAATATATTCTCATTTATTATGTGTTAACAAAAGCATCAATAAACAAACATACAGATTTAACTTTAAACATTTAAAAGCACTTACTACTACGAGTTTTGAAGCCGGAAGCTTGCATTAGATGTGTATATACAGAAGCATCATCCCCAGAATCAAGCTCCTCAGAGGATATCCATGAAGCAGGTTTCTCAGAATAACCTGAACTTGAACTTGAATTCGCTGGTGTCATTGGTAACATAGTGGGCTTACAAATCCGATTTGATAAATGTGAGGTACCTATTGTATTTGTACCTCCTTGGGGTGATATACTGATTTTGGTATTAACCTGACAATATGACATACACAATTTAGTTTCCCAAAATTTTCAGAAGTTTAGGATTCAGGGATTTGTCAAGTGTTTCCAAAATTCTCAATAAGTACAGAGCATATACGAAATCAAAAATATGATGTAATAGATTGAACTCGGTGTAATACCATTCCAGAATTGCCATCTAGAGTCTTTTCAGAGTTTGGAACTAAATTTAATATTATTTTCCTTTTCTTCTAGAATCCATCATCTGGTGCAACACTTAATGTAAGCTGATTTAAAATTCAGTGCAATATATAAGACACTTTCCTCAAAAAAATAAAAAGTAGGATCCATCATAAATCCCACATAGGCAATAGGATCAATGATGTGATTCTTTCTAGATATGGCTGCCTCATGTGATGCATTTAGGAAATGGATCCTGAGAGGACTAGAAGATCCTAGGAGTGGATGTGGATGCAAAACCAATGCAACAGTTCTAGTAGATATTCTCAATAATAAAATATAAACAGATCCATGAGAGGAATAACAAGAACTAACTAATAAATTATATAATTGATTACAAATAATAGCCACCTAAAATATATCAATAGAAACATAAAAATAAATAGATAGGCTGAAAATATCAATATCGTTCATTCATTCATAAAATTTGACCTTGGAAGACTAAAGGTTAAAGCAGTATTCAAGCTCAAAGTGCTGAGTTCAATGACAATTACTCATTAGCTTGGCAGTTAAAGTCAAGCTGCATCTTGCTGGGCTGACCAATGTGCTATATGTTGTTTGCCAGAAGGAGATATTGCAGCATGCACTGTGAACAGGAGGTTCTAGGAGCCACTCAGATCATTCGGACACATAGCAGAATACTAATGAGGATGATATTTTCCAGACTGCATTCATATATCAATGAAAGATATCAATTTTTAAGTCAGAAGTAGCAATTCAATTCATGACTAGGATGGAAAATTTAGGAAATACACAGACTCGCTGTAATTTGAAGCTAAAGCTGACATGTTGACTCTTCTTTCCTACTTTTAAAGATGCACCTTTTCAATCAATGGTGTCTTGGTTAGTTGGAAAAGCGGCACTGTTTCACTCCCTCCACCATAGTTCAAATCACACAGACAAGAGTTTTGCCCCCTCATGGTCCGTCTCACCCATGCAAGTGGGCCATCTCATGCAGTTGTTGCCCAACTACCATAAAGCTCCAATGGCATCATTGACCACAATTACTTGTTAATATTCTATAACAAACATCAACATGCAACCCCATAACTAGTGGAATCAAGATTTTATATTCCCATTACTAGACGTACAAAAGATAAATACTCTGCCGTTTTAGGTTGCACAAGAAAGGTTGGAATATTCTCTTTAGTTCCACTTTAGCAAACTTCAACTTAACATGTAATCATTCGAAACATGTGGTAGTAATGCATCGAATACTAAGATTAGAAAGCAAATGTGGACTGAACTTCAATTACAACTATGAATTAGTTGACCAAGCAAAATTCCAATTGTCATTTAAAGTGTGACACCATGAATGAATGTATCCTTTAAAAAATCAGGGTACGATTCAGTGAGGATACAACAAATATATATATATATATATATATAGAGAGAGAGAGAGAGAGAGAGAGAGAGAGGGCCTAGGATGGAGGAGAGAGAGGAGGAGGAAAGCAATGGTTTAAGGTTTTTAGAGAATGGTTTATGTTGAAAAGGTGGAGTCGTCAAAATCATCCACAAAGATTAGGCATCATTGCCTCTTTCATCTTCTCAAGAAGGAAACACGACACATGCATGGAATGAAGTTGATCATCCAAAGGACATGCCTCTAAGAGGGTGTAATAGGTGTGTCCATCTTTGTAATGGTTCTAAGAGGGTTTCTCTACCCCATGACTGGATTATGGACATTGAGGCCAAAATGTGGGGAACGGCCCTTAATAGCTACTTCAGCAGGAAAAACCTTGCAATCCGAAATCTGATCCATTGGGTAGTGTTATCCATAAAAATTGCACTAGGATGGACTTCCAGCAAGCCGCCAAAGTTTGAACATTATTTGTTCAAAATTCAGAGTTCGGTGGGTCATTTAGACCAACCTCTTATTTTTTTTACATTTCCATAAAAAATTGTAATAAGAGATGTTGCATGATGAACTTGTAAAAGGTCTTAGCCACCTTAGTTCTAAGCATGAGTTATACTCTGGAGTGTTTTTTCACTTGTTTTTTATATTTTTCCGTTCAGACAATTTATAATTTATGAGTTTTTTCACTCAATCCCTCCAGAGCTAGAGTATATGCCCATGGTTAGTCCTAAGCATGGATCTAAGCCTAGTGTCTAATGTATATTACCATGCTAAACATACTCCTATAGTCTTATGGAAATGTGCTAAGTCCCCCTTAGGATTTTTTAATTTGTTCAGTTAATTAAAAATTTGTCAAAATTCGGCAATTTTTAATTAAAAAATAAATATGTATTAAAAAAGTGGTACTAGGGGACTTAACATGCCATGGGGATGCTGATTTTTGGACCTAGAGCACCCATATTACCTAAGTACCCACTTAGTTGAGCAAAAATAGTGATTTTAATCACTTAAAAAACATTTTTGCTCCAAAAAACCCAAAAAAGTCAAAATAAAATAAAAAAAACAGCAAGGGCAAAAATCAAGGAAACATGTGGGGACATGTTGGAGACAAATAGAACTCCAAAAAGCTATGTGGCAGCTGGGAGAGGACTCTCATTGGTCAAAGCAATAAAGTGGGGCATCTATGCCATTGATTTGAGCATGTGCCAAAAAGGAGGTGCACCCCTCTTGAGAGGTGGCGCATTCTCATGTGGGCAGCCAAGCTCTTGAGAGGTGGCGCACCCCATATCCCCTCAAATCTTATATGTGGCGAGTTGTGGTAGTGTGGGGAGATGTGGCAGCCCACTCCCACACACTTGGCTAATTTATCCTTCCAAGTGGTGCGCCCCTCTTCACCAAGTGGTGCGCCCTCCTCATCTCCCAACCTCTCACCCTTGGCTATATAAAGGAGCATCCTCCCATTGCAGCAGTTATTTCGAGCTGGGATAAGGATTGCTTTCATATAGTAATATGTACTATCATTTTCTGTATTGGAATAAAGAAAGGCTTTGGAGGCAACTTGGTGTGGATCTCATGTGTGGATGCTTATTGTCATGTATCAATCTATGAGTGAAATTGTTTTAATGCATTTCTTTCAATTGGTTAAATTGTAGCTTTGATCTATTAAACTTGTTTGTTTCTTAGATCAATTATCTTTCTTTTAACAAGATTTACTAAGCTTGTTTGCATTTTAAATCTTGTTGATTCTCATATGTAATCAAAGAATTCATGCTTTCTTGCTTGATTAACATGCTTTCTAGATTTCATATGTAAAGGATACTACTATTTGACATTGTGCTTGTAAGTGTGTTGAAGCTTATAGGGTCTCATTCTTGAAGGGAAGTGGAGCTTGCTTGCATCCTCTTCATCTTCAAGATTCAAAAGGGCAATAGTCCCTCTTTCATGCCAAGAAGACTCCATTTTGCCCAAGCTTTCCAAGGGTTTTAAAGCATTTCTTCTCATCTCCTCAAACAAAATCTAAAATATTCTTTGGATTACTTTAGTTTCTTGCAAAGTAAAAGTGTCATTTAAAAAAAGAATTATCATAAGTTTTCTTTTCCTTTGCATAGTAAAGCAAGTAGATTAGATCTCTCTTTAATCTAACTTGCAATCTACTTCTAGCTTCAATTTTGTTGAAAATTTTTAAGGCTAAAGGTAGTTTTGATTTATAAAGGATGTAAAGTCATATCTTGGTATCTTTGTGATATTACTTACTGTTTTGGGACAGCAAGTAATATCAGAAAGAAAGTCCATTTTCTTTCTTGTGTTGCTTAACTCTTTTTCTCAATTTTAGTATAGTTGTACTTAGTCATTTTTCTATAATTTTATGTACATTGACTAACATTTTTTGCAAGGTCTTCCAATAGCTTTTTGGGCATCTTTGCCCCAATTAACTTGCTGTTTTTGCAGGTTTGACGAAAAGACAAAGAAAAATGCTGCCCAAATTTTGAAGTTTTTCAAGCCTCGAGAACCCCTTGAAGTACCCTACACTTGTGTAAAGATCCGAAAGGATTGTAAACCTTTTTTTTGATCCATTCATATACGGGTCCTTATCTTTCAGTCAAAACATCTCAAAGACTCTTTGAAAGAGCAATTGTAACCGAGTTAATAAAATAAGTAAGCCAAAGGAGGCCTCACTTTTTGTTTTCTCCTTAAGGGGGTTGGTGTTGTGATTTTGGGCATCTTTTCATTTAGCTTGCTTAAAGTGTCAAACTATCTCATGTATAAAGGATAAGCTAAAAGTAATCTCTCAACTCATCACAAAGCACTATAATCTCACATAAAGTTAAATCAATCTAGATTAGATTTCCTTTCGCAAAGTAGAACACTAATTGCTAGATTAGTTCACTTATTGCAATTTCAAGTTGGCAAATAAACCATCCCCTCAGCTCCTCGAAAGAGGCCTGGTCAGTGTGGATTAGTAATTAGTCTCACATTTCAAATAAAGTTATTTATTTCTTGTTTAAAATAAACAAATTCCCCTCAGCGCTCAGTGTGGTTCCTGACCCTTCCAGTTGCGAGCTAGTCTTGATCTGCTGGAAGTAAGTTTCATACACGCTGGGTTGGTCAGTGGTTGATAGATTAATTAGGACAATCTCTAAGTGGTATCATTTGTCTAAGAGCTCTACCCTGGGTGTCGTGTGTCAAATCACCTGGCAACTCACCTTGTTGGATCCGCGGCACACTCGATCGGCAAGTTTTAGATTGGTGAATGATACATAAGGAGGCCCAAACCATTTCATTAACTAAACATCAAATTTGTCCTAATAAAACACACAAACTACATTGCCCACAATTCACTTTAAGGCACTGGTCTCAAATTTTACATTCAGCAAAGCCACAAGCTTCATCTTTCATTTTGGTTATCTATTGGAAGCAAATTTTAACTAAACTTGCATCTAACAATTGTGTCTTAGTATCCTTTTGATGCAAGCATATGCTTATTGATTATATATCGTGGTGAATATTCAGTTCATGTTTTATCAGTTTATGGTTGATGGTTTAAAAGAATAATAAACTCCTAGATTTCATTTCTTATACTTAGCTTATTTCAAAGCCTTAGTATATTTGTTAGGGACTACCCCCCTTGGCTTCACTAGGAGTTGGCCTAGACGGAGGAGTTGAGGATTAGGTGACGACTCCTTAACTCTCACTTGCCCCCAAGGACACAATGAGTGGATTGAAGATTTCTTCCATGTCTCCCAAGTGTGTATAAGGCGGCAGCAGGTAGGTAAGGCATGGTTCTCCAAGGAAAAAGGTCAGATAAGGATCTCTCCTTTGAATTGAGTATTCTTCTCTTTCCTCTTCAAAAACCCAATTGGGAAGAAGGTTTTGCTATCGAGGGTCCATGGATGTATGAAGATTTTGGGTTGGTATTCCTACCACGGAACAAAAGTTTTAATTCGTCCTATTCTCACCCAAATATTCCTTTCCTCCAAACACAAAAGCAGTGTTGATTTTTGTAGCTTCAAGCAGGTATTCTCACGTGGCCTAGGTGTCAGGCACATGGGAATTGTCGTGGGCACCAGATTAGCCCTTTCATTTGGTGAAAACCCCTTTGTATTTTGAGTTGGGGGCTTGGCGATGGGCTTTATGGGTTTGTGATGGGGCTTCACACCCACATGCGTGCCTAATTTGATGTTGACTTGTGGAGGGGCTTCTTGTTGACTCCTAAGACTTGTATATAAGGAGAGAGGTCATTGTGACATTATTATTGTGGAGTGATAAGGGTAAGAGAGCTTGGTGATTTCAATCGAAGTCTTGGTGACCTCAGTCCAGAAATGGAGAGAGTTGTAATCTGTTGTTCTATGGCTGTTTTGGGCAGGTAAGTCAAGGAGAGGGGATGTCGCTGGTGCAAGGTAAGCTGCCACAGGTTTGTGTGGCAGCTGGCAGCTAAGGGAGAGCAGGCCGCGGCCTAGGAGAGGCTTGGCCTGCTAGGAGAACCTAACCGCACCCTTGAAGGAGGCTGCCACAGAACTCGACCAGGCTTGAGGAGGCTACAGGAGGTTCAGCCTACGACAATAAGGGAGCCACAAGCCTGGGAGGACTGTTCTGAGGGGCTGCAGGTGTGTAGAGGGCAGAGAAGAGTAGCAGCAGAGTGTTGGTCTTATTCAAGACTCTAGGCCTACAAGAGAGGTAATTTTGGACGGTGAAAGAGGGTTGCAACAGCACTGTAACAGCAGCAAGTTTGAGGGTAGCTTAAGAGCTGCAACAGCAACTAGTGTCTTGGCAGATGAGGGGTTGTTACAAGTGTGTGAAAGCATCCTTTGGACAGCCCTTGAAGGCTGATACAAGTCAGAGTAAAGGGGTTGCGTCATCAGTCTCTTGGAGTGAATTATGGACAGCACTTGAGGGCAAATTTTGGACAGCAAGAACGGCTGGAAGGACTCGGCCAATCTTGAGAAAGGAATTGCAGAGGCAGTTGAGGGTTTGAGGGAGCAAGGGATGCCTAAACCCTCATCCTCAAGACAACAGCATTGGCACAGAAACCAAAGAGGGTTTCAGCAGTGTCTTGTAAGTTGTTTTCACGTTTTTCTTGTGTAAAGATTGGGTTATTGTCCCTGGTACAGGAGCCCATTGGTTCTTGGTTTTAAAACATTTTATTTGAACATTAAATTCTTGTGTACCTGTGTATGATCTAATTGCTAGATTTGTCTTCTGTTGTGCTAAGTACTTAGGCATCTCAATGTGTTTATGCTTAGAGTTCAAATAGTAAATTTGTTTATAACTGTCGAAGATGTAGACCAGACCTGAGGTGCAGTCAAATCCTAACATGGTATCAAAGTTGTGGTTCTGAGAAGGCCAATTGGATCTGAGTTATTTACACAAGTGGCAGCTCTGAGAGGGAACTGTAGCAGTGTTGAGGAACTAGCTCTATGAGGGAGCTACAGTAACTGTTGCAAGTAGCAGTAGGTTAGATGGTTTCTAGTTTGAGACAAGGAGCAGACCATCCAGACGACAAGTTGTGGACTATTGCAGCTCGGTGGTATGGTAGGTTGGGAGTTCTAGGGGATTGGCAGAGAGCTTGGTTCGCAGCAGTATGTTGTGTGGCGGGTTGCCAACTCCGAGGATGGACTTCCAATGACTTTTCATAGTGAGTTGTGTTGGGTGCAGCTCAAGTGCTTTGGCACAGACGAGATAGCTTCATGTGGATGGCAATTGGATGGTACAGAGTCTTCATCAGGCCGGAGGGTTGCACACTTTACAATGTGTCGAGGTGCGACAATGTATGAGGTATTTGACCTAGGAGGATAAGGACACTGGCAGAGATGAGTTGCAGAGGTCTCGAGTGAACTAGACTGTGTGTCCATCTACATCTTGGGACTATTCAGAGAGAGGACACATGTTCAATTGCAATGTGTGCGTAGACAAGGAGAGTCTTGTGACTTGGATGATGGACTTGGACAGAAGTTCATTAGATGATCGTGACTTGGGTAAGCAGGATGCTTGCCTTGGAGGATTGCATGGTTCTTATAAAGTGGGAGCCACCGGCACATGACAAGGGCACAAGATTTTTTTCAGAGAACTAGTCTACCTGGATTGTTGTAGGTGATATGTGGTGTCCTAGCACAACCCCCTGAGTACAAAGCATATGGCATTTCTCATGGCTAAAAGAGAGGTTGGTTTCTTGGCACCTGATCAGGACCTTTTCTAAATTGTCTACAGCTTCTTGAAAGGTATCTCCCTACACAGTAAAATCGTCCATATAAATTTCCACGCAATCATTGGTCAAGTCAGAGAATATCCCTATGACAGCCCTCTGGAATGTAGTGGGAGCATTACATAGTCCAAATGGGAGTACTCAATAAGCATAGGTTCCCCATGGGCATGTAAAAGTGGTTTTCTCTTGATCCGTAGGGGTAATCTGTATCTGATTATATCTACTAAACCCGTCAAGAAAAGAGAAGCACTTTTTCCCTGCCAAGGTATCCAAGACTTGATCAATGAATGGTAATGGGAAGTAATCTTTCAAAGTGGCCTTATTCAGCTCCCTGTAGTCGACACAAATACACCACTTGCCATTCTTCTTCGACACAATAACCAAGGGCGAAACCCATTTTCTATCGAAGATTGGGTAAATGAAATTTACGTCAAGGAGCTTCTGGAACTCCCCTTGACTATATCGTTCAGAGCAAGATTCATCCTCTAATGAGGTTGTCGAATAGGCCGGGAATCCTCCTTAAGATAGATGTAATGGGTACATAGATTAGGGTGGATCCCTTTCATGTCAGTATAGTCCCAAGCGAAGGTCGATCTGTGTTTTCTTAGTATTTCTATGAGTTGTTGTTGTTGAGAAGAATCTAGCTTAGCATTGATATTCAAGGTTTTCCCCGGATGGATTTCAATAGCTAAGCCTTGGTCTCCAGAGGTAGCCTCTATAGGAACCAATTCATCTAGTAATTGTGTTGGTTCAATTGTTGAATAGACTTCCTGGAACTTCTCTCCGAGGATGTGCTCCAGAGTTGGGTGGCTGGCTATATGAGGATGTGCTAGATATGTGCAGATCAAATCATCTTCGGTAGCTTGTTTAAATGATGATGCTTGGTCGAGGGTTAACAGAGGCTGTGCAGGTTCCTCATCGCTATCCTCGCCTAAGGGGAATTCTCTAGGTTAGGGGATGGTTTAGCAGGAGGTTAGAGGGTTAGCTTTTTAGTTGAGTTTCCATGGCAAATGGTCATATTACCTGATTTGCAGCCGATATATGCATCAGCAGTGGCCAACCAGGGTCTCCCCAGAATCAATGGCTATCCTCCTAGGTTGGCCTTTGGTTGTAGGACCATAAAGTCGATTGGGTATTCCCACGAGTCTACAGAAACAATTACATCTTCCAGCATCCCCTCGGGTTTTACTATGGATCTATCTGCTAGTTGAAGTCTATAAGGGTAGGTCGAAGTCCAGGCAGCTGAAGTTTCTCCATGGTTTCTTTGGTCATTACATTTATGGCCGCTCCTAAGTCCACCAAAGTGTGTGCAATGGAAATGTTATTAATGTTGACTTTGACTACCGGACTTCCTGGATCCATGTATTTGGCCATAAATACTTTCCCTAGCATTAGATCCGCTAACTTCCCTATGACATGAACAGTTTCTGGGTCTTTCTTCTTCCTGGCTGGTTTCTTTAGGTAGAGTTCCCGAACAGCTTTAGCATAGATCAGAACATCCTTGATAGCTTGAAACAGGGGAAATTTTACACATACATTTTGGAGTTCTCCTAAAAGGTCAAATTCTGGTTGTATAGGGGACTTTTCTATATTTAGCCTTTCCGAATAAGGTGGTTCTGGAGTAATTCCTGCTCATCGAAGATCTTCTAAGGAATATTTTGTTTTTCCTTAGAGGTATTGGCATCCTGGTTTTCAGACTCGGGAGGATTTTCCTCATCGTCCCGTTCTTGGATGATAGGTGAGGTTTGATCCTGAACCACTCTTCCCGATCGTAGATGTATGTTTTGGAATTCCGTAGGAGAAATGACTTATGTTGGAAAGAAGGGTAGTTCAGTGTTGCAAGCGGGCTGAGCTACTTTATTATTTGGATTTGATATTGGTTGGGCCGGTAATTGCTTAGGTCGTGGAGGAGGTTGGTTGGATGGTAATTGTAATTGTTGTTGATGTTGAATTGGAGGGTGTGTTTGGGGAGTGGTATGTTCAAGATTAGGCCCTCTCCAGCCTTGTTGCCAAGGCTGATTCTGCATTTGGGGTTGTCATTGTTGCCAAGGCATGGAAGCATACCAATTTTGTTGTGGATATTGATACTAAGTATAGTATGGAGGAAATTGACATTGCTCTTGTGTCATGCCTGGTGCCTTGGGTAGCCATGGTCACTTTTGGGCCATAAAACAGATTTGCTCTGTCTCCCCAGTGGTCCCATGGTAGATTGCCTTTAGTTCAGGCAGGGAAGGGCAATTCTTAGTATCATGATTTTGTTTGCAAATACCACATATTTCTATGTTATCCAGAAGACACTCCCTTAGGGGGTGTTTTTTTCCACATCTAGAACAAAAGACGGCCAATGCTAGGTCGGCTTCTTCTTTCTTTTTCTTTGCTTGGAAGGTATCCAACTGGGAGCAAAGCGAACTAAGGATATCGGTTTTAAAGTTGTCCAACATGTTTCCTATTTCGGTTCTGGTAACTCCTCCTGACGACTCTGTGACCCTAGAGACTAGATCACGGGGGCCTTTCCCGAATTTAGTAATACCTCGTGAATAGCGTTTACACAATTCACAGATATCGTTATAGGTCATCTAGGAGATATCCCCAACCCCCATGAGATTTAATGCATCTATACAATCATCCTTGATTCCTCTTAGGAAGATAATACGTAATGTTTCGGGATCAAGTGTGTTTTGCTTGGTCCTCTGTAAGTTGTATTGAAACCTCTATACATAATCTTCAAGTGTTTCTTCCTCCTTCTGTGTCATTCTAAAAATTTCTTCTTGTATATCCCTTACCTTGCAGTAATCCTATTACTTCTGGAGAAATCTCTATTTCATTTCGTCCCAGCTTCTGATATAATTTCCTCCGAGTCCCATGAACCAGCGAAGAGCTACTTCTTTCAAGGTGGTGTGAAACAATTTAAGTTTATGGGCATCAGAATAATAGTCATAACTTCGGCAGAGGACATCAAATTCAAAGAGGAAGGTGTCAAGGTCCTCACTAGGCAATCCACGAAAATGGTAAAGCATAGGGTGGAATGTTTTTCATTTGAAGTATGCCCTCAAACTCTTGAATAGGGAACTCAAATGTAATTGGTTCTTTCTGCTTCAGTGTTTCCATTTCTTCTCCCATGTCTAAAAGTCTTTCTCCCCACAAGGATTCTTCAGAGGCGAGGGATTTTTTTGGCTCTTTAATAGGGTTACTATGTCCTTCTGATTCGGATCCTTCAATGGGATGGTCTTGGTTTTTGGGAGATTCAGAAGAAGGTGGCTCTATGATTAACCCAGCAGTAGAGTCTATTTCAAGAGGCTCTTCCAGATTGTTAGATGTTATTTTTGAGTAACGATGAGTACTTGGGGTTTTTGTAGGGTCTTGTTTTTCTTCACTTCTACTGGCCTGTTTATTAGTGTCACGGGTGGTCTTTGCACCACGTCCATGAGGTTTCTTAGTGCCTCGAGTCATGCATCCTGTGATAATTGGTAAGGACAATATCCTGGGCAAGGGATATCTGAGGGTAGTGGTGAACCCCTTAGGGGTTTCCCTTCAGCTTGGTATTGCTCCTATAGTGATCCTAAGGCTAAAGTCCAAATTTCTTGAGTGCCTCCCCGGCAACGGCACCAAAATGACGAGATAAAAACATAGCTCCTAATTGTTTAGCATTGTATTACACTCTTTCATTAATTTGTCAACCCGAGGCTCAATGTGCTTATGAGGCACTCTGTGCAGTTTACACAAAAAAGAGAACTAGCAGAATGTAAACTATGGATACGAACGAAATGAGTCACAATACTTAGATCTTCAGTCTTGTTGTGGTATCTCTAAGGACTAAGTTTTCTGAGATATCATAAGCTTAACCCCTGAATGTTCACTTAATCGAGATTCATAAGCACTGTGGTTCTGTAGCAAATGTGCACACTTGTCAAAAAGAAATGTTAAGGTCTATGGAATTCAAAAATTATTATCACACTAACATAGCAAGAATAAACATAGCAACTTAACAGTCCCCGTTCTTAGCCCTATGAATGATGTCAAAACTATTGTAGTGGTAGGATCTATACATACCCAGATTCAATCATGAGATGTTAGGATAGACAACATATCTTATTTTAAATGTTGGCTGAAATATATTAACTCTAATAGTCATTGACTGTCAGTAGCACTCTAATAGTCTGCTTGGAAACTCTGAAACTAAAGTTGTCTCGGGTGGACCAGTCTCCCCTGAAGATGGTGTCCTCGAAAACTGAGTCTGAGCTCCCTCTGAATCAATACTCTTAGTCAGTGGGACCTCCTCAACTTTGTCTGCCAACCGATCGCTGGATGGTGAATCAACTACTAAACAACAACTAACAAAAGCATAATCCCTCTCAAACTGAGTAGTGAACTCCTCCTCCTCAGTTGTCGCTACCATACCCTCATGTTGCTTCTTCTTCTTCTTGGGACACTGTCTAGCATAGTGCCCCATCTCTCCACAAGAAAAGCATCTCATTATGCTCATGTCTCTCTCTTGCCCACCGCCACTCTACTGTGCTTTGGCCCCTCCCTTGGGACCTTGTCTAGCACCCTTGTCGGTCTTCTTCTTGCCCTTAGTCCAAAGAGAAAGATCCCCATCACCCTTTGATATACGATGTTGTCTTGAAGATCCTGAGCTACATCTCAGCTCCTCCAGTACGAAGTCGTCCCAACGTCTCTCCCAGCTGGGTATGAGCCCCCGGGCCACGATGCCTCGCAAAAATGAGCCCCAAGGTTTGGAAAAGTTGTTCAAAGTTGTCCTCACCAAGAAGTCAGGATCCACAATCTCCCCGACTGCGACCAACTCATCTCGAATCTGTGTAAATCTACCACTGTATGATGTAATCGACTCTGAATCGAGCATCTAAATGCTCCTGAGCTTGTCCTGCACAACCATCTTCCAGTTCTGATTGGGACTCTAGTAAATCTTGCATAATGAGGCCCATATCTCAAAGGCATAGTCTTTCCCAGTCAAATGGGATATGATGTGGTCCCTCACCGCGTCACAAATAGTCCTCTTCGCCTTGGTGTTCTTCTTCCTGAAATCTGCATCCAACAATGGAGATGGAGCAGGTGCAAGAGGAATCACCACTGGAGCTTGAACTATATCCCATAGTTCAAGATCCTCCAAGACAAATATGATGTTGGTCTTCCAAGGGGAAGAGTTGCTAGCTACGGCTAGCCTATCCTTTGCCCTCATCTGAGACACCAACATGGTTGTCCACTGAAATTCACACTGATGCTAAAAATGCACAAGAGTACAACCTCGCTCCTGTCAACACAGGTGTGAAAAGAGGTTGTCCAATTACAACCTCACTCCTGTCAACACAGGTGTGAAAATAGGCTGTCCACAAATGTCCAAAATAGTCCCACAAAATTGCCCACTGTATGCTCTACAAATTAGCAAAACTTAGCTACCAAGGCTCTAATACCATGTAGATTTTTGAGGAACTATGAGGGTGCCCAACAGGCCTATCAGATGACCTCTTGTTGGGCTCTAAGTTATGTCTCCAAAACTGTCCTTTGTTGTTGTTTTAGGAAAGCAACCAGTCAAGTACTTTTCTGCCCCCAAACTGATGGTTAAGTGCTCTTTTGAGGTGCCCTTGCAAGTATTTTCTTAATTGGTGGTTAGCACATGCAATATACTCAAAACGAATAACACTCCTCTAGATCTTTACAACTCTTAAATGTTGATCTAAACTCTAAGCATGCATGAAAATAGGACACAAGTACCTTTGTTCCACACAACCCTGGATAAAACACCCTCGGGGAAAACCAGTTTGGAGATAGATGTATATAGAAGATCTCAAAGAAAAATGTACAACAAGGAAAACATAAACAAGTGAACCTGGTACAGTAGCAACCACTCTTGGATGCTTTGGAGTCCGTTGAAGATGTGCCTGCTAGCCCATTGAAGTAAGGTTCCCTTTGCCTTGGTGCGCCCTTCTTCTCTTGCTAATCCCTTGGCCCTCTTTCCTTGTGCTTTCCTTTGCCTTTGCCTTTGCTTGAACCTTCCCTTTGCCTTTGCCTTTGCCCTTGGTCTTGCACCCTTTACACAAGAGTGCCTCCCTCCATGGCTTGGTGTGCACTATGCACAAGTGCTTACCTCCTCTAGCAAAAGCTCCACAAGTGTGTGCGCCCTCCTTCACCCTTGTGCCCTCCACTCCTCTAGAGTGCGCCTCTCCAAGTGAATGAGTCTTCTCCTCAAGATAGGAGCCTCTCCCAAGCTAGATGCGCCCCACTCCTCTAGAATGCAACTCTCCTCTAGCATGTGCGCCCCTCTCTAGAATGCGCCTCACCTCAAGCTAGTGCCCAAGCCTCCATGAATGACCCTCCATGCAAGCTAGCGCCCAAGCAATACTTCTCCTCAAACCCTTGACCTCATGCGCCCTCCTCTCCTCAGGAAATGCTCCCAAGAGCTTTTCTTCTCCTCCTCTCCTCTCAAATCTCTCAAGTGAAGAATGAGCCTCTCCTTACCCTTTTCACTCCTTTAGCCTCTCTTTGGTCAAACCCTAAAATATCAATGGCCTAGATCCAATCTAGCCATGTCTCATCAATGGGTGAGATTTAATCCAAAAATCTCACTTAGGAAACCCACTTTCCCAAGTTTCCTTAGTTTGCCTCATGTCCTTTAATTCACCCACAAAGTGACTTAAATGTCACTTTAATAACTTAAGTGACATATTTCACTTTTGACTTAAACTCCTAAGTCAACGTGAAATTAGAACATAAAGTGAAGTAATAAGCGTAATAGTCTCCCCCTTTGTGTCTAGACTCTAGAGACTCACAAACACAAGGGGACCACTTTCCAAGGTACCAAAATCTCAACAGTTTCCACTTAGATTAACAATCTTTTCATCATCTAACATCTATAGGTTATATGTCATAGGAAAAGAAATAACATAGAGAAATTCCCCTAGTGATGATCGTAGTTCATCCTAAAGAGAGTGAAGAGAATATCGAGGTGACAGCGGTAACTCTTCCAAGTTCCTCTTGTCTTGTCACCTAGTGAAGACTTTGCACACACAGTGCTAGATAAAGTGGTAAGAGCTCCGATCTGTCTCTGAGCCCATAGGGCTACTTATGACTATATCTGTTTTGATACCTTAATAAAAAGGGAGCCTAAAGCCAACCCAATTTGACCACTGCCAATACACCTACATAAGTGGCTTTATATGTTGATAAAAGATTGTCTCTCAAGCAGCCAATTAAACACTGGTTCCTGTGCTTTCCTTTCATGATAATTTCCAGCCTTCTTAAAACAGAGTATCATCCCCCTTCTTATACATAAATGCTGAAATAGATTAACAATCTTTTCATCATCTGACATCTATAGGTCATAAGTCATAGGAAAAGAAATAACATAGAGAAGCCCCCCTAGTRGTGATCATAGATCATCCTAAAGAGAGGGAAGAGAATATCAGCGTGACAGCGGTAACTTTTCCGACTTCCACTTGTCYTGTCACCTAGTGAAGACTTTGCACACAGGGTGCTAGATAAAGTGGTAACAGGTCCAATCTGTATCTGAGCCCATACGGCTACTTATGCCTATATCTGTTTTTATACCTTAATAAAAAGGAGCAGACTTTTTCTTTTGAAAAAAAAAAAAAAAAAAAAAATATATATATATATCTTGAATCATATGCAATTGTTCAATTCAAGAAAAGAAATAAGAAATCCAACCTTTCACTAATGCCATTTTCCTACTATTTGACATCAGACAAAATGTCAGGTTGTATTAAGCACTATTAATGGAATGTTGGTCCGATTCCACCTTGCAAACATGCTCTACAAAGGGAAATAGAACGCTTGAGGTGTTTACTAGCTATCCATGGTTAGAACTTACAAGGTTGTAAATCACTGAATCATAGCATACAATCCTTTTCCCCTTATTGGGCCTTCAAAGTTTCATAGTTCAAAAGAAAACATTTGGACAATAAAAGCAATAAGCAAATGAGATAAGGTATAGAGGGGTACAGGTCATGCCTATCGTTTAATACACTCCAGGTATAATTTTTTAAATAAACATCATGGCAATGAATTTTTATTTAAATTAAAAGCATCCAACAAGAAGGCTATCAAAGTAGAAATGCTAAAAAATCATATACACCTAGAAATAAACAAAACCTTCTTAATACAAGAATGTCGCATCACTATCCTCCAAATCTTACACCTAGAAATAAACAAAACCTTCTTAATACAAGAATGTCGCATCACTATCCTCCAAATCAGATCCATCCGGCATTCAATACAGGTGTCTACGATCTACCACAGACAGTGAAGTACATCTTATGAGACTGCAACTTTGCTAGAAGTTGTTGTAAATTGGTTTAGGATCGCCACTCAGTTTTGATTCAGGGGCAGCTTCATTGGCGATCAGTATTGTTTGGCAACTCACAATCCATATTACTGTCTCCATCTACCGGCATTCGGTATTGCCTATTACTGCATTGTTTACTATTTCGAACCTACAATGCAAGTACGTTCTTTTTAATGACATCAGTTCAGTGCAGTATTTTTGTCACTCCAAGAAGAGGTATGTACACAATTGTGCACCAAAACCTATCTTTTGATTAAGGATGCCTAAGAACTAGAAGCCCTAGCTTACTCTGACTTTATTTATACTTTAATAGCACTGTGAAAGAGGATATAAAATAGTGGACACCACTGTACACCCTTCCTGAATCATCTTTTATTTTCAGCTTCGTAAATATTTACTTGCTAATATAAGACATATTTTCAAAAAAAAAAATGTTGCATCTAATTGCAATGCTTAAACCACATAGATTATTAGAAGGGATTTTTCATTTCTCAAATACGAAGTAATGTAAGTGGAAACTATAACTCAAGAAGGAAAAAGTTTTCAAACCTCCGATACTTCTCGATAATGTACAAGAACAATGTGCTCATATGCTCTGCAAACACATGAAGAGCAACATGTAATCAACTAAACAAAGTTTGTCGGTATTCCACGCATTGAAAAAGACGTGCACATACCTAAAGTGACATTTTTGGAAGAAAAGCAAGAAAATAAGTCACATAAGCTGAAGATTTAATAAAAACGTTGTTGGTTGATCTCCACAAACTATGTATGAGATAAACATTTCTTGGAAACACAGAATATTACCCAATTCGAAAAATATATAAAGGTAATGGTTATATGAAGGGTTATATGATATGATATACAAGAACAAAAAATTACTTGTAGTGAATGCTTATCTTCAAATTTAATTTTATCCTCAAAGAGGTTACTTTTGCCAAATATATAATAATGATGGGGCACATCTGAAAAACAAATTACAATAGAAAAGAACTAATATTTGGAATTGTATGCTAAAAGCTGAATACAAATGTGAGCATAGTTTGAATAAAGAAATATAGGCCACAAATGTTGAAGGAGCTTGTCAACGAAGTATAGATATGGTTTTGGCAATTACTAAGCATCATTTCCCAGCAAGGAAGAAGACCAACTCAATTTAAAGCTAAACTGGCCCAATACAAGAGATTTATTAAAATATAACACCTCACTTGCCATTGAATGTGAGCTGACATTGGTGCAAATTAACTTAACTTTGCATTTCAACCAAGTCAATTCAATTTCAGCTACAACACAAATGCCTCAATTTAGCATGCTTTGAGTACTTGATTTATAATCTAATGTTATCGGTTGAGTGTGGTAAACCAAACCAGTTCACTTACGTAAATATCCAATGTAAAAAGGATAATATGTTAAAATCCATATGGGACAAGTAATAAATAATTGAATAGGATATGAATGATTGATTACAATGAGAATGAGGGCTGTATATATACCCATGCAAGGGTTCCCTTTCATGAACAAATGTGACCTTTCATCAGGAAGGTGCCTCTTCATTATATATTTGATTATTACTTATTGTTAATATTTATTATTTATTTGTATTTATATTTTATATTATATTTATATTTATATTTATATGTATGTTTGTTAAATTGCCTTCCCCTTAAGAAATGCTTTCTCCTCAAAGCATATTTATGGAAAGGCCTTATGTCTTTACTCTAGCTTCTAATGTCTTTGCTCGATTCTTGGTTTATGAGACTGTTATGGTTGATGACAATTAATTCACAAATTGGGTGAATTAATAGACATAAAGCAAACTATGGAAACTTGAGTAAAGTAGGTTTCCAAGTGAGATTTATGAGAAGTGATCTCACCTATTGATTAGACTTGGCTAGATCTAATCTAGGTCATTGATCTTTTAGGTTTGGCAAAAGAGATGCTAAAGGAGGCAAAAGGGTAAGGATGAGACTCATTCTCACTTGAGAGAGTTGAGTGAAGAGAGGATGAAGACTTGGGCACATTCTTGAGATGGAGAAGGGCGCATGAAGTAAAGGCTTGGAGAGGAAGAAGGACAAGGGCACACCATTGTTGAGGAGGCTTGAGCTTGAGGAGGTGCCTTGGTGGGAGGCTAGGGCACACAAGCAAGAAGTCTTTTCTTCATTGGAGCTTGAGCTAGTAGGAGGGCACACTCAAGGAGTGAGGGCACAACTAGATTGGGAGAGGGTGCACTTGTATGTGGGCGCATTTGTGCTTGAGGGCGCATTTACTTGGAAAGGTTGCTTGGGAGAGGGCGCACGTTTGTGTAAAAGGGGGTGCAAGTTTACATCTAGCAGGCAAGGGCTTTTGTAATGTCCCCACTTTGGGACATCATCACATTGCAGAGGTTTATGATGACCAGAGTAGCCAGATGGATGTTATAGCGAGTACAGGGGTTATTGAGAGGCATTTTGGGATCCGGCTTGCATCGCTCATCCCATTTCATCATTATGATCCATTCTACACAGGTTGGCCTTGGTTTCGTTGCATTCTGACGATTTCCATGATTTTGAGTATTTTGAGCTATAAGTTAATTAAATTCATTGAAGAGGTCACTTTGGGCACATTACTTGGAGGAACCTCTCAGTGTAATAGCTCATTGGAATCAGGAGGAGCAACACTACAGGATGGGATGGTGAGAAGTGACTTTCAGTGGCCAGGGAAGCCACAAGGAGAGATAAGGTGCTTTTCAGAGGTAAAAAGGTTAATTAAATAATTAAAGTGATTTAATTAATTAATTAAATATTAATAAAATGAAAGTCACTTTGGAGGAAGAAGGTGAGCAGAAAGTATAAAGAAAAGGCAAGGGCCTTTGTTCATTCATTCATGTATGTCTATCATTTTGATATCTGGCTTCGTGCTAGAGGGCCCATCTCTTGGGGGTTTTGAGGGTTTTGACTTAACAAACCCTAGAGGACGATTCGGTGGTGAAAGATTCCACCTAGCTTGTCCCAAGCTTGGTCTTGGGGATGCAATACTCCTCCACACCTTTCTAGTTCGGATCTACATCAGTGCAGGAGGGTTCTACACTAGCCACAGGCACAGGAAGAGAAGGGGGGCGCACCATTGGGGGTTTCCAGCAAGGGGGGGGGCACCATTCTTGGAGGGAAGCTCGTTCCAAGGGATTGGAAGGACTTCGGCAGATTCTAGCACCTGGGTTTTCATTGCAGGGGCTTGGTCGTTAGATCTAGTGCATTCCGGAGGAGTTTCATGGGCCATTTGGATTATTGGATGCATTGGACGAATTGAAGACAAGGAGGGCAATTTTGAGATTCAGATGTATTTCGTTTGAGGTTATACATCTGATCTGGCCCTGAGACTTCACCTAGTGACTTGCAGCATCCCGACCTATCTTTCTAGCAAGTTTCAAGGCATTTGGAGAACGCCTCCATCACAGCCAAAATTCTAGGGTTTGGCAGTTTTAGGAGGGCGCAGTTCCATTGGAGGATTCAGCATTTGGAGGAGTTTCCCTTGGTGTTTCGGTCTGAGATTTCAGGAGGGGATTCTACTCATCCCGATCTATAGTTCAACATCTTCAGCATAGCATTTGGAGGTTTTTGACAGTAGGGCCGAATTATTGAAGGTCTTCAGCGTTTCAGCAGGACATGGCATCTTCCAGCTTGAGGGTTAGCATCTCTTACAGCCCAGATCTACTCTTGCATTGGTCTTCAGGGAGTATTCGGCCTTGGGAGGCTTGTAGTCTTCTATTGGAGCATTTTGTAGTAGCTCCTATCTTCTATTGTCTTTATTGGAGCCATCTGATGTGCATTCCAGATTGGCAGCTCATTGTATCAGGTTCTTGCTTCTATTTATGAAATAAAGATCAGATCTGCAATGTTTTGGGCTTATCTATCAAGTTGTTGGTCTTGCATATGGTTGAGGTATGTTCCATGATTGTATCTTCTTGTTTATCGCTGCAAACACACATATAAACACATCAGTAAAACCCTAAGTGTAACTATAAGCAAAGTGTTTGACAAAATACCACAACCAGAAAAAAAGTTTAAAAGACACCCAAACCGTGATGTTCCTGGCATATTGGCTTTGAAACATTACAGCTTCAAGGAGGGTGCTACACTTCTTTCAGTCATGTTATAGCGCAAGTTGTAGGTTGGGAAAAGCCAAACCCAACCAAGGAACAAGTGCTACAACTATGGGAATCCTACACCCAATGTCACCTCGATGTAGGTCTCACACTTCAAGGGTGACTAGGTCACTCTAGGGAGGCGATCTCGATGACCCTAAGGGGATTGAGATGGAGATGGAGAGAAGTGGAAATGAAGCCCCTATAGGTCAACTCTAAATGGAAAGAAAGGTGGAGAGAGATGCCTTGCAAGTTAAATAATGCTTGTCCCACAAGTATAGTGCTTTTTCGGATGAGTGTACCTGCCCGAGACACAAGAAAAGACACTTTGCAACAGTATATGTTAGTTAGATCCGCAAGTTAAGCTTGCTGTCCCTAATTTGCGGTGGTAGATAATAGTATATATCAACAAATAAATGATACTAGAAGCTGCTCAATAAGTGCTAGATATCAAGTAGAAAATACAAGAGAAAGACTAGCTAAACTCAAGATAACAAGCCAAAATTCTAGCACAAAAGATAAAGTTGTTTGAAACACTTGTCTACAGCAAATTATATCAGCCTTATGGCTGTAACATTCAATGTATTACAGCAAGAAAATCAGCCACTAGAATGCTCTCAAAAGTTGCCAAAAAGTGCACAAGAACAAGTAGAGTAAGTGTGAAAAATTTGAGCCAAAACCAATGGTTGAATAAAGAGTTATTTAAGCAAGTACGTTAGGGTTTCTGCAGCCCTAATGGCTGAAGATTTTGTAACAGCAGCAATAAGTAGCCCCTAGATGGGGACGCCCTAGTGGTTGTGAGGTGCCCAAGGCACAAGGAAAACAATCTACTTTGCAAGAAGTAAAAATGACCAAAATTCACGTTTCCCAATACAATAATTTTATATCTCCAATGCAACAAATCAATGACTAGTGCCTTTACTATTGGGTTAATGAAGTCACAAGGAGCTTAGAGAAGCTACCTCCTTGGGGGTGGAAGCCTTTTTACTTCAGAAGGAAAGTTTCTCTAAGCTAGGGTTTAAGCTAAGAGGGTGTATGCCCTTATACTTCTCTTAGCAAACCCTTAATTAATGAGATGAAGCAAGCAAAAATGGTGAAGACTATGGTGGGGGTGTATGCCCTTATACTTCCCACCTAGCTCCTAGCATAACACAACTTGACTTGAAATAAATGATAGCAAGAGAGTAAACACCATACCAATATCAAGAGAAATGCTAAGACAATTCACCACAAGAGCTAGAAAGCATCATCCAAAGCTAGCGCTAGGCCTTCCTCCATCAACCATTCATAAAATTAGCCATAAGACAAGTGCACAAGAGCTAAAAGAGCTAAGGAGGCTGAAAATTTCAGACTAAAGCCTCTCACAAGAGGAGAGTTATGATTCAAAATGAAATCTTATGATCTCTATTTATACAAAAATTAGCAAACATGGCTTGTCCACAAAATAAGGAGTAAAACACAAGATTAGGGGTCAACAACTCTAATATTGCCCCCTTAACACAATAATATTAAACAATTCACTTAAAATTTCATCTTTTGCACAAATTAAACCCTAATATAGCATGACGTCACCCCTGTAGGGGACGTTTTGCCACTTTGAGGAGGTCATTGGTGTTGGAGAAGCATGGAAGGGCCTCCCAAGGCCACGTGTCAAGCATCTAAGTGATCTCAGCATGGTGAAAACCCTCTTCTCCTCAAAACATCCAAGTGCAAATGAGTGGCACCTCACCACCAAACCCTAGCCCCCATTATCATGATGTCATGCTCAAAAGTGAGACGTTTTTCCCCTCCTGAGCAAATCGTTTGGCAAGCAATGGGTGGTCTAGGTCATCCAAGTCATCATCAAGGCCATCCAAGTCAACTCTCTCTCATCTAGCATGCGGGCCCCTAGCATCCAACATGTGGGTTTGTAGTCGCATGGAAGCCCAAGCTAAGCTTGTTCTCCCAAAACTATCCACCAGCTAGGTCCTACAAAGACAAATGAACACGCCCTCCAAGGATCTCAAGTCACAACATCATGATAAGTGGATCCAATCAATAAATAAGCCATCTAAGCATGTGCATCAAAGATTACTATATCAAATAATTAACAGCTCAAAGGTACTATGTGACTTGTCAAGCTTAAGTATGGGAGGGTTGACAAGGTGTCCTATTGGGTAGATCTTGCCCTAGGTCAAGGACAGCGTCCAAGAGGTCCCTCTCTAAGCCATGTAAAGTGTATGAGGTGGATGGGGTCAAGACTCAATGGGCATAGGGCTCATGACATACTAGGGGTTGTAGTGTCTCATTCCTGGGTGCCTTTGTGGAGGGTGTGTGGTACCTTCATCTGCAATGCAATTTTTCCAAGCCCATCATTTTCCTTTTATCTTTCTTTCTTTATATTTTCTTTAGCACAAGGAGAGGTTGAAGGTCAGTGCCCTGGCATGGTGACCAGATGGTGGCAATGTCACCCACAAATGCCTAATGGAAATTAGAAGGTTGGCTCGTGATGAGAACCCCTTTCTCTCAGCCATGCAACTAAGAGCCACTGCCCTGGTTTGGTGACCAGATAATGACAATGTCATACCACTAGATATCCATGGACGTGATAGGTCGACTCGTGATGAGACCTCATATCCTTCAATCTACCTTTCAGGCATTTATTTATTCAAAGATGAGTGTTTTATTGCTTTCTTGGGTGATCGATGGTCGAAGCATCTGGAAGGCTCATATATGGCTTTTATCGTTTACCCAACACCAACCCCTCTGGGCCTTTAGCCCCTTCTTCCCATAGAATGAGGGACAACCCCTTCTTGGGTCAATACACCCTAAAATACCAAGAGATAAGGAAACAGAGGGGAAAGTGATGGAAAATGGTAAGTATGGTCAGGAACAGTAAAATGGCTCATTAAGGGATTTCCCAGAAGCAAACCCATTCCCAAAGAAGACCACTTACTAGGGCACAATGTCAACCACCAAGGTGAAGCAGGGAAAAAGGCATAATGTCCAAGTACATATTATGAAATCTAGAGCAATCTAAGATAAAACATAATCAAATGGATTAGGTATTAAAATGATGCTTACCATAATACTGACTTGTACCTCATGGATCAAGGCCCACTGCCTTCCGGAAGCCAACTGGTGTCGTGGATGCCATTTGTAAACCTGTGACCATCTGTGGTACTGAGTGGGTTTCCCATCTGCGCAAAGGGTATTGTTGGTCATGTAGTCTCTCGATACTCCATATCTACAACCTAGGGGCCTCGAGACATAATCTCCTTAGTTATCCACAAAATGGATAGCAAGTCAAACAAAGCATCTAGAGGGGCGCAAGTCAAGGCTAGCAAAGACAAGTTTTGAGGGACTCCATTACAAGCTTGAGTATAATCTTGTATTGTATTAGGTTCCTTGTGTATTTATTTGTGGTAGCATTTGCTTTGAGATCTCCAATATATATCTATCTCTCTTATTGGTTTTCCCGATGGGGGTTTTTCCAGAGTCATGTTGACCAAAAACATCATGTGCTCATTTGTCATGTTTGCTTAGTATTTTCAATTGTAGGTTGTTAAAGATCCTAGAAGTGTGCTGGATGTTTAATGCATGTTATTGAAGGCTAAGTTGGACAGCAAAACCATCCATAATTTATCCAACAAGAGGCATTAATGAGTATCAAACCAAAGATTTGTGTGCAGATTTGAAGAGGTTAAAGTTCAGATTCAGTGGGTTGTTTTGAACAGCAAGAAGGTTGTCCTAAAATAGCAAGTAAAACAGTTTGAAGAACCCAAACTTAGTGCCCAACAAGAGATCAAATGACAGGCTTGTTGGGAAGTCCATAGAACCTCAAAAACTCTTCAGTGCATACACCATGTTATACCCTAGCCTAGGGATAACTAAGGATATCACGTCTTGAGGCCCACAGGTCCTAGACATGGAGTACCGAGAGCCAGACAACTTGAGCATGGCCCCGAAGGGCCCCTCTTTTCTTCAGTGCAGTCGCGTGTCACCAGCAGCAGTATCTATCACACCAACCTGGTCCTGAAGTAGCAATGAGTCTTGCTCCATGAGGTAATGAGTCTAAGTATCATGGTATATATCACTCTGATTTTCGAAGCATTTGAACATGTTATACTGAATCCTTCTTTGTTTCATGACGTTTGCTTGGAAATTATGCTCTTTGCCTCATTCAAACCTAGAAGGGTGACACGGTGCCCTAGGAAATTGATTTCCCTTTAGGATGGGTTGCTACTGGGTGGATCTATGAAAAGTCATCGCTCTTTCCGTCCATACTTATCACTTTCCATTTGCATTCCTTCCATCTCCCCTATCCTTGTTTGGGCATTGGGATTGGCTACACTAGTAAGGGTTGTAACTTACCTCATGGGAAGAAGGGGCTAAAGGCCCAGAGGGTAAAAGTGGCTAGCAAGAGTTAAAAGTCAATTTTGAAACCTTCAAGATGCTTCGCCTAGGTATCCCTGAAAAAGAAATGAAAAGCTTCTCAGTAAGAAAAGGGGAACCACAAAGCACTCAAGGTACTAGTTGATGGATAGGAGATCTCATCACGAGCCGGACTATTATGACCATGGGCATGTAGCGGTATGACACTACCACCTATCTAGTCACCAAACCAGGGTATTGGCTCTTGGTGGCATAGCCAAGAGAAAGGGGGTCTCATCACGAGCCAATGCTCTCACTTTTGTGAAATGTTTGTGGATAACGCTGTCACCTCTGGTCATCAAGCCAGGACAGTGGCCCTCAACTATTTCCTTGAAGCACAAGAGAAAAAGATCAAAAGAAATAAAGCTAAGAGTAAAAGGCAATGAATGGGCTAGGAAACAATTGCATTCATGACAAGGTGCAGCTCGCCCTCCACAAAGGCACCCACAGGTAAGACTTTACATTTCCCTGTTTTCACATGCACCCCCTGCCCAAATATTTACCCCAAGCCACCTCATACACTTACAAGACTTGGACTAGACTCCACCTGGGAAACACCCCAAACTTAAGAGAGGTTATCCCAATAGGACGCCCTGAGACCCTCTCCAAACCTAACTTGTCAAATTGCATAACGTCTTTGAGCATTTGTTTGGGGTTAAGTGGGGTTTGATGCACATGTTTGGGTAATTTAATTATTGGATGTGATTTACATGTTATGATCCATGTGACTGATGAACCCTTGGAGGGCGTACTTATTGTTGTTGCAGGCCCTTACTCGGTGGACAGGTGCACACGAGGGAATGATTAGCTCGGACCTTCATAGGGCTCAAAGCCCACCGATGGATGTTGAGACCCCAGCCAAGGGGCATGACAAGGATTGAAAACTTGCACCAGGAGAAAGAAGGACATTGCCTTTGGAAGCACCTTGGCAGACCTAGACACAGGGGATCTTGTTCCTCCCATATGAATGTTAGCCCTTGAGGACCCTGGACGTCATCATGGATAACCTAGATGTCATCCAGAGCTGGTCTTGTCATCTTGGACAACATTTATGAGGCATTGGCACATGTGGGCAAGGTTTCGGGCCTTGGGAGGCCCAATTTTTCACCTTCCCTGCCCAGTGTTCCATACTTGGGGCTCAACGTCACCCTAGAGGGGCATGATGTCACCCCTAGAGTGATTCTTAGATGCAAATTAATTTTATTTTGTCCAGATTTAAATTGTGTTAAAAAATGGCCAGGTCGACCCAGTAATTATGAACCGAAATTAATTTTAGGTTAAATTTTGTATAAATAAGCAGAAAGTGACATTAATTTTCATCACAACTTGTCTTTGGAGACAAGAGATCTGAAATTTGCGCCCTATTAGGGTTATTGGCTGAAATATTGAAGCGCCACTCTTGTTTAAGGCTTGTATTTACAACTTGGATCAATTTTTGGAGTTTTATGGTGATCTTGCATGCTATACTCGTGATTATTCTTGGTGTAAGTATGTAGAATCTACATTTTGTCATCTATTGAATGGTTTAAGGTATGGTTTTATTTGCTCATACATGATTATGAAATTGCATGGTGTATTTAATGCCTGAAGTAAGAAACTTATGTTGCTACTTTCTTACTTTTTGTTTGCCAAGCTTTCACTAAACTGATCTAGTAACTAGTGAAACCCTAGAGCCCTAAATTGCTATCACTCTAGAAGTTTTCATTTGGTTATTGTTGCATAAGTTCTACTCCATAGAAAGGCTAAGGAGAGCAAGGCACTAGGGCCTAGAAGTGCCTACACCCTAGCACTTTCTCTCTTTAGGTCAAAATCTAGGAGGATTTAAGTTGCTACTCCTCCTAGACTTTTTCCCTCTTATACTTTTTTGTATCATCACTAATTTGCAGCCTTAGAAGGAGCCACCCACATTGACTCCATTTACTCCTAAAAGGCACTAGTCTTCAACCCTTGTTTTTTGACAAGAATCATCAAACTTCAACCTCAATCTCTCTACCTAATACTCTACTAACCTAAACTAACTTGCTAACCTAGTCTAGGAATACTAACCACTAAATTGATGTTGTTATAATCACTGCTACAGCCATCACTTTATAGCCTATCCAAACTTGTTTGACCACTTAAATCAATCCAGAAATTGTATAAGGAGAGGTACAATGAACCAAGACTAAAGTGTGCATCAAATTGCCTTTCTAAATACTTTTCTGAAGATTTTACTACTGTTGTCATTACTTTATTTTGTTGTTGCTAAAGTTATCATTGGCGGTCTGTTAGAGTTTATTTTCTAATTGAGATATATCTGGAAATTGTATGAGACAAGTGTTATCATTTCAGGACTTCACAATATCTTGTTATATTGTCTATTGAAGTGCATTTTATGGATGTTATTACAACTGTCATTAATTAATTACCAATGCTATTTATTTATCACTTGCATTATACATTGATTGGTAGCAGTCATCTCTATAAACTTGAAGTCTTGTTGAAGCAATAATCATCACTTGTTGTTGTTGTTATCGCACAGTTTGTAGGTAGGATAAAAGATAGATGTAAAAAGGCAAACTGGCGTAACTGAACCAATCCCACCAAATGTCACCTCGATAGGAAGGTTCTTTTTGTTTAGGGAGGTAAGGCCCAGGGGAGACGTCCCCAGTGACTTGGGGTTTTGAGAAGGCAAAGGATTGAAGGCTAAAAAGATAAACTCCCCCTCACAAGTCACCACTGAGGAAATAGTCCGGCTAACCAGCCAATAAAGAGAAGTATAACCAAAAGAGAGATGTACCTGCCTGAGACAAAGCAACAAGAGATATATATATGCAAGCTTACTCGCTTGGTTAGTACTTCATATATTTTAATGACTATCTGATATATAAGCAATTGGAGCAATAAAATATTGACGAAGTCAATGTTTGCACAATAGCAACAATTTATAAGATCACTTCTTTAATAAATGCTAAAGAAATTTGGTATTCAATGTAACTAATTAACACTTCAATAGGTAATGCCTTAAATAACCATTCAATTGCTTAAAAGTTTAGCTTCACAATGATGTTTATAGCAAAAGATGACGGCAGCAATAAGTTAGCAAGGTTAGTCTTAAGCTAGGGTTAGAAAGGTTAGGGTTTGATCAAAGGTATTTGAAGTTGTTTTGAGATTACACTAAGGCTTAGATCAGTGTATTTCTAGGGCATATGGCGTCAACAAGAGGACGCAAGAGCTGAAGGATCAAATGATAATAATATGACTAAGGACAAGAGGGTTAGACCTTGAGGTGTTGCTATGGCAAGGCCTCAAGGATAAAACCCTAGGGGAGAGAGGCTCACTTTGGTGTAGGGGAACTAGGCCTCGGTGCTCTCTCCTCCTTCCTTAGCTCAATGGCAAACAGCTAGCTCAAAAGATTGCATAAAACTAAAACCAGAGGTTTTGCAAGTAACATGTTGCTATGGCAAGGCTTTACCCGACAAACCCTAGGGAAAATTGGCTCACCAAGGTGTAGGGGAACTAGGCCTTGATGCGTTTTCTCCTTCTCAGCTTTAAATAAGAAAAACGGCTAGCATGGGAGAAGATAGATTTGAGTGTTGCTATGGCAAGGCT
>JZKD02S1673931.1:93094-124534 GCA_000966675.3 Picea glauca | reverse complement strand
TCCTAAATAGAAAGAGCTCCCCATCGAGGTGACAGTGGGTGGGGAAGCTCCTGTTACGCCGGTTTCAAGCCCTGACTCAAGATCTTAAACCCTTCTACAAACCGTGCGATAACAGTAACGAATTTTAAAATTCTACGACATGGGTTTTTTGCAGAACATGCCCAATTAGCTGACACAGCCAATTTCCCCAGAAAGTGTGCGAGGTGGTCGGTAAAGGCGGTTCTTTGAAGGCAACTTGCCCAAATTTTCCTTTCGTCATCGAATGCCAAATCGACTTCAGTACATATTACATTTTTGTGAATGTCTAAATTGACCTCCACATATCTCCTTTGTTGGTGATTACTACTTGTAAACATTTTACTTGACAGTTATATTAAAATCGGTTCCCTCTCAGCTACTAGTCACTAAAGATTTGACTTGGTCTCACCCTTTTTCGTATTTGCTTCCTCATTTGACCGACAAACATCTTTTTGGTCGACTCAACTAGGAGAAATTTCAACTTGAATATTTCAATTCTAGTGGACCCATCTTGCTTCAGCCTCGACCTGACTTGTATATAAGTTTGCTTCGACTTTGACCTTTAGGTTACTTCTTTCTTGTACCAACTCGACTTGGAAGAAAACTGACTTGAGAAAATTTGGCTTTGGTCACCTCGACTTGCTTTGGCCGACTTGTATTTCCTGACTCAATTTTCCTTCGACTTCGACCTTCAATTGGTTGACTTGTCTTGAAATCAATCGACTTGCCTTCTCCAACTTCCGTCAATTTGCAGGCTTGCAGTCAATCGACTTCCAGATAGTCGATCTTATTGTTGTTTGAATCGAATCAACTTGTGGCTCGATGGTGTCAATGCTTCCTCACCAAACATCCACCATTGACATTCTGTCTCATCTCTAGACTCTTCTTCAATTGATATTTTCTGAATCACTTTTAATGAACCATGTCTTATTAACTTCTTTATTTGTGATTTGTATGGATCCATATTGGATTATCCTTTTACCCTTTTTATCTGGACAGTTTCTTCACAATTTCTTCTTTTGTGCATAGATGTTAATGACACAATCTCAACCTTATACAATATAGGATGAGTGTATCAAGCTCATACAATATATTAGTCAATATTATCTTTCTACTGATATTCAAGTCACCTTCATAACATTATGTCAAATATTGATAATGCTTGACATTCAAGTCACCTCCATAACATTATGTCCAATATTGACAATGCTTGATATTCAAGTCACCTTCATAACATTATGTCCAACCTTCATAATATTATGTCCAATATTGACAATGCTTCACATTCAAGTCACCTTCATAACAATATGTCCAATATTGACAATGCTTCTCAAACCAATCAATCAATGATACTTCACCTATTTATCAAGGTTGACATCAATGACAACCAAATTGCCAACAAACACACCAAAAAGAGATCTAGTTTTATTATACCCTTTGACCTGTTACAATGATGATGACCAATAGCAGTGGTCCAGATCAGCCCCATCATGCAAATAGGAATAGAAAATAATAGCCAGCCACCACAGAATGGTAAGCTTTGTTGTAGGTTAACAAAATCGGCCCCAAACCAATGAGAATTTGGCCCCTTCTTCAGAAGGCATCTTCCATGCTGAGATGCTTCAATGCGACCCTCTACACATAATCCCCACCATCAAGTTTGGCTCCTCTGCTCAATGGAAAATCGACCCCAATTTGGAACTCATCCTTCAATAGAGAAATGCAGCCCCCTTCCAATGAAAATCGACCCTGCTACAGAAGTTTCCTACCAACAAATAAACTCGGTCTTTCTCCAATGAGAATCATCCCACAAGAAGATCTTCAAACCCTCCAATGAAGTCGCTATCTCCTCAAATGAGCATTGAAACCCTAGCCAATGAATTGGCCACCACAAACTCTGAAGTGCAATGGAAATCCTGAGTGAATTTCCCTCTTGTTTAGCTAGGGTGGATATTGCACCACCAAAACCAAACCACAATGGAAGGATTTTGTCAAAACCCCAACGAAAAGTTGGCTCCAAGAGCACTTCTCATAAGAGATCAAATCAAATCATGGGGAAGGTGAAGTGCTACCCTTCCTTTATACCTCTCCAAACCCCTTCTAGATCTTTCCCTATTTACTTTATCCACATGATCCTTATTTCCCTTTTTCTTTTCATTTAATTACCCTTTTTAGCCCCTTTTTAATGCTGAAAAGTGCTTAATTGGCATTTAAGACATCCCCCAACACTGGAAGTCCCTTTCTCATCATCCCGTCCTTTACATCTTTTTGTCCCGGTTCCAACGAGCTATTACACGAAGGTATCCCTTCAAATCGTATGATCCAAATAGTACCTTTAGTGTAATTAATTAAAGTATGTTCAATAATAACCCAAAATTACGAAAATCATCGAAATGCCACGGAACCAAAAGCGAATTGTGAGGAAATGATCTTGATGATGAAAGATGGCAAAGGGACTAGCCTAGTCCCCATATAACTCCTCCAAATTGCATGAGCTCACTGTTAACCTCATTTTACTCCTCTAGCCAAGCTGACATAAGCTCACAAGGTCACCTTTGACTAAGGAGCAGGGGAATCCAAAAATGGGGACATTACAATTTATGAGTACTATTTCTTATTGTTGTTGCAAAATATTAATTGTTGTTGTACAATTGTTTACTGTTGTAATTTGCAACAACCAGTGCATTTATTGATCATCTAGTGTCTAAGGGATCATTTTTTAGCTTTGTAACTTGGTAATTGTCTATATTATTCTTCAAATCGTTTATTGTCTCATACAGGTGAAACAATTACCTCATTATTTTTCATTTCCTCTCCTAGACGTAGACCTAACCATCACGTGACCAAGATAGGGGGTTGTAGACTCAACTAATCTTGCTATTTGATCCCTTGAGGTCACCAGAGAAGCCTCTCTTGTGGTGGACCTCCTATTAAATTTTAAGCTTTATTCATATAGAAGAGATCTTTAACTTCTTTTTCAGCACATTAAATCTTTAAACCACAATATACTGAAGAACCGAATAGACAAGAGCAGTGAAAAAAACAAGATCACAATACGACACAGAGATTTACCCTGGGGAAACCCAATAAGGGAGAAAACCCCAGCAAAGATCTTTCCTCTTATTGATTAATGAGCTTGCAGGTCTAAACCCTAAATAGGGTGTTACAGTACAAATATCAAAGAGAGAGGACGGCTAGAGACTTTTACACTTGTGTTGCTTGCACATCTAGAGAATACTGTAGATCTGAACTTGAATATTGTAGATCTGATCTTGTATGTTGTAGATCTGATCTTGTATGTTGTGGATCTGAACGGTATGTTGTAGATCTGTTCCTGTATTCCGTATATYTGATCTTGTATGAATTGTGTGTAGCAAATGATCCTCTCTTTTCTTTTTATGGTTTATCTCAGCCTTYTAGAAACATCCAGATTTGATTTCAAGTTGGGTTAAGTCCAACTTCTAGAAGAATCTTATCTTCTTAGGTTAAGTCGAACTTCTAGAAGCCAAGCCTTATTCTTTCATTTGATTTAGTCAAGCTTCTAGAAACCCCAAGGGATCATCACTTTAAGTTGTTATGTCTAGACATAAAATTCACCCCCCCCCCCTTTTCTTGATGACATTTTATAATAACATAACATTACAACTTAGGATTTTAGCCTTTTAATTCTCCATTAACATTTTAACCTTAGTCTCTTGGACTAATTACAACATTAGCAAGCACATCTTGTCCTTCTCTCAATCTACATGGTACTCATATGCTCATAATTGCATCATTACATCAATAGAGGAAAGATTTTTTATACCATGTGGTCATTTGACTCTCCTACTTGGTCACATGCTAAAGTGAGACTAAGAGTGGCCAACTCCTAGAAGTTTACAGCAAAGACTCTTGGTCATCCCAAATATCATTCTAGCTCACAGGACTTGTACATTTGTCCTGACTCTTGCCAAACTCTACCTTGACTCTTGCACTAGGCTCACAAGGTTTGTACATTCACCTTGACTCTTGCACTAGGCTCACAAGGTTTCTTACAACATCTCCTTTGTCCTGACTATTGTCTTGGCTCACAAGGTTTGTACGTTCACCTTGACTCTTGCCATGACTCACAACACTGGTTGATTCTCCAATTCTCTGTGGCTAGCTTCAGGGTGGCCACTTAAGGCCTCTCATTAGAGAATGTCTCATGATGCTACTAATTTTAACACTCCCTCTCAACGAGGGAGGCATTCTCTGCAACTCCAAGCTTGCCTCTCAGGTGCACAAATTGTTTCAATGGCAATGGCTTGGTCGGGATATCTTCTACCCGCTCATTTGTTGCTTTGTACTGTAGCTTGATTATCTTTCTTTGGATGTAATGTCCCCACTTTGGGACATCATCACAGTGCAAAGGTTTATGATGACCAGAGTAGCCAGATGGATGTTATAGTGAGTACAAGGGTTATTGAGAGGCATTTTGGGGTCTAGCTTGGATTGCTCATCATATTTCATCATTATGAGCCATTCCGCACAGGTTGGCTTTGGTTCCATTGCATTCCGACRATTTCCATGATTTTGACTATTTTGGGCTATAAGTTAATTAAATTCACTGAAGAGGTCATTTTGGGCACATTACTTGGAGGAACCTCTCAGTGTAATAGCTCATTGGAATCGAGAGGAGCAACACTATAGGATGGGATAGTGAGAAGTGACTTTTAGTGGCCAGCGAAGCCACAAGAAGAGATAAGGTGTTTTTCAGAGGTAAAAAGGTTAATTAATTAATTAAAGTGATTTAATTAATTAATTAAATATTAATAAAATGAAAGTCACTTTGGAGGGAAAAGGTGAGCAAAAAGTATAAAGCAAAGGCAAGGGCCTCTACTCATTCATTCATGTATGTTTATCTTTTGGATTTCTAGCTTCTAGCTAGAGGGCCCATCTGTTGGGGGTTTTGAGGGTTTTGACTTAACAAACCCTAGAGGACGATTCGGTGGTGAAAGATTCCACCTAGCTTGTCCCAAGCTTGGTCTCGGAGATGCAATACTCTCCCACACCATTCTAGTTCGGTTCTACATCAGTGCAGGAGGGTTCTACACCAGCCACAGGCACAGGAAGAGAAGGAGGGCGCACCATTGGGGGTTTCTAGCAAGGGGGGCGAACCATTCTTGGAGAGAGATTCATTGCAGGTGATTGGGGCTTTTGGAGATTCTATCAGTTGGGTTTTACTTGCAAGGCCTTAGCCATGATTTCTAGTGCCTCTTGAAGGAGTTTTATGGTTCAGATTATTTCCTAGAGTAGTGGGATGAATTGGAGAGAAGGGGGGCATTTTTGAGATTCATATCTACTCAGTTTGGAGGAGTTATCCATATCATTTAGGCCTGAGACTTCGGGGGGGGGATCCTATGACCCCGATCTATCATTTGGTCGAGTTTGGACTCATTTGGAGGTCTCCTTCATCAGGGACGAAATTGTAGGGTTTGACAGTTTTAGGAGGGCGCAGCTCACTTAGAGGATTTAGCATTTGGAGGAGTTTCCCTCAGTATTTCGGTTTGAGATTTCAGAAGGGACTTCCACTCCTCCCGATCTACAGTTCGGCATCCTCAGCATAGCATTTGGAGGTCCTTGATAGTAGGGCCGAAATTATAGGGTTTGACAGCTTCAGCAGGGTGTGGCATCTTCCAGCTTGGTGTTTAGCACTTCATACGACCAAGATCTACCTTGGTATTGGTCTTCATCTCTTATCCAGCCTTTGGAGGCTTGTAGTCTTCTATTGGGGCATTTTGTAGCAGCTCCTATCTTCTAGCCATCTAATGTGCATTCCAGATCGGCATCTTCATTGTAGCAAGTTCCTCAATTCATGAATAAAAGCATATTTGAGATGTTTTGGCTTGTCTATCATATTGCATATGGTTGAGGTATGTTCCATGGTTGTCTCTTCTTGTTTATAGCTGCAATACACATATATAACATATCAGTAAACCCTAAGGCTGAAATCAAGAGGCCATTCAGCAAGTAAACACATCTGAAACAAGTAGGACAACAAAGTGTTTGACGAAATGCCACATCCAAAAAAGTTTTAAAAAGACACCAAAACCGTGATGATCCTGGCATAATGGCTTGGGATCATTACATTGGACCATGTCTCTGATATAATGGTATCTCATGTCAATATGCTTTGACATGTCATGAAATACTGGATTTTCTATAAGCTTCAAGCAGCTTTGATTATCACAATGTATAACTGTAGTCTCTAGCTTGTCACCGAATATCCCCAAAATCAACCTTCTGAGCCATATTGCTTCCCTGTTGGCATCACTAGCCACAATATATTCATCCTCGACTGTGCTCTGAGCAATAGATCTTTGTTTTCGGCCTGACCATGAGAGCATAGTTGATCCTAGACTGAAGCAGTAGCCTGAAGTACTTTTCCTATCCACTGGGCTTCCAGCCCAATCAGAATCTGCATAGCCATGCAGAAATATACCGCCACTAGATGTATACCTTAGACCACAAGTAATGGTCCCCCGAAGATATCTCAAAATGTGTTTAGCTACAACCCAGTGTCTATGCCTCGGTTCAGCCATAAACTGGCTCAATGCGCTGACTATATTAGGCTTGGTGTGAGTCATATACATGAATGACCCAATAAGTTGTCTATACATGGTGGGATCTACCAAGTCTGATCATGTGTCTGAATCATAAAGCTTCCTTAAGTTTGTAATCATGGGGGTTGTCATAGCTTTGCATTCCAGCATTCCAAACCTTTTCAGTACATCTATTGTATACTTTCCTTGTTCCAAAAAGATTTCATCTTGTCTTTGCCAGACTTCCAAACCAAGGAAGTAATGCATTAACCCCAAATCTTTCATTTCAAATTTTGAGGTGAGCTCCCTCTTACACCAAGCTATCAGACCTTCATCTCCTGTAAGAAAGAGGTCACCCACATAAAGCACTAATATAGTAGGTTGGTTCCTGGTACCTTTAAAATACAAGTTAGGGTCAACGTCACTTTTAATAAAACCCAAGCCTTTCAAAAAACCATCAATTCCTTCCTTTTCTACTTTTCACTAGGAGACCCCTTTTTCCTTTCCTCCTTTTCACTAGAAGACCCCTTTTTCCTTTTTTTACACTCTTCATCTTCAGCAGTAGAAGCATGATGCTTCCCTTTCTTATAATTTCCTTTCTTATTTGGCATGCAATCTCTAGCAAAGTGCCCCATTTTGTTACAATTATAACACTTTACTTTTGAAATATCAAAACCCTTACCTCTGAAAGCTCCTTTGGCTTTATCCTTCTGAAAATTCTTTTGGAAGCCCTTCTGAGAGGAAGATCTCCTTCTTCCCTTAAATTTCGCAGCTAGGGTAGAATGTTCTTCTTTGGGTGGATCACTTCTAGTAGCCATTCAACTTTCTTCTTGAAGACAGTCATGCCATAAGCATTCGAAGGTAAGTTGAATCTCTCTGCCACTTATGCTTGAGAGGAAGGTTTCCCAAGATGGAGGAAGGCCATCAAAGATGGCTTGGACAAGGTCATCATCATCTACTGTAACCCCAGTAACTAATAGTTGATCATGAACCTCCTGCTTCATGGACCTGTGTGGGTTCAAGCACTACAAAACTAAGCTCTTTACACCCAAAGTTTTGATACCATGTTAAATTTTAAGCTTGATTCATATAGAAGAGATCTTTAACTTCTTTTTCAACTCATTAAATCTTTAAACCACAATATACTGAAGAATTGAATAGACAAGAGCAACGAAATAAACAAGATCACAATAGGACACAGATATTTACCCTGGGGAAACCCAATAAGTGAGAAAAACCAAGCAAAGATCTTTCCTCTTATTGATTAATGAGCTTACAGGTACAAACCCTAAATAGGGTGTTACAGTACAAATATCAAAGAGAGAGGACGGCTAGAGAGTTTTACACTTGTGTTGCTTGCACATCTAGAGAATATTGTAGATCTAAACTTGAATATTGTAGATCTGAACTTGAATACTATAGATTTGATCTTGTATGTTGTAGATCTGATCTTGTATGTTGTGGATCTTAACTGTATGTTGTAGATCTGATCTTGTATGTTGTAAATCTGATCTTGTATGTTGTAGATCTGATTTTGTATGAACTATGTGTAGCAAATGATCCTCTCTTTTCCTTTTATGGTTTATCTCAGCCTTCTAGAAACATCCAGATTTGATTTCAAGTTGGGTTAAGTCCAACTTCTAGAAGAATCTTATCTTCTTAGGTTAAGTCAAACTTCTAGAAGCCAAGCCTTGTCCTTTCATTTGATTTAGTGAAACTTCTAGAAACCCCAAGGGGTCATCGCTTTAAGTTGTTGTATCTAGGCATAAAATTCGCCCCCCCCCCCTTTTCTTAATGACATTTTATAATAACATAACATTACAACTTAGGCTTTTAGCCTTTTAATTCTCCATTAACATTTTAACCTTAGTCTCTTGGACTAATTACAACATTAGTAAGCACATCTTGTCCTCCTCTCAATCTACATGGTCCTCACATGCTCATGACTACATCATTACATCAATAGAGGAAAGATCTTTTATACCGTGTGGTCATTTGACTCTCCTACTTGGTCATATACTAAAGTGAGACTAAGAGTGGCCAACTCCTAGAAGTTCACAGCAAAGACCAAGGGGTCATCCCACATATCAGTCTAGCTCACAGGGCTTGTGCATTCGTCCCAAGTCTTTCCAAATTCTACCTTGACTCTTGCACTAGGCTCACAAGGTTTCTTACAGCATCTCCTTCGTCCTAACTATTATCTTGGTGACTCTTGCCATGACTCACAAGACTGGTTGATTCTCCAAATCTCCCTAGCTAGCTTTCAGGGTGGCCAATTAAGGCCTCTCATTGGAGAATGTCTCCTAATGCTGCTAATTCTAACACCTCCTTCCATCACTAAAACGAGGGAAGTCTCTACTTAGATGACAGTCGTAGACACTTCCAATTGTTACACAAGATTGGGATCTTGTGGAGGGCTTTGCACAAGTACAAACCATGTGATAATAGGCCTTCCTTACCTCTCATATATATAGAGGAAGGAGAGAGTCCTTTCATCAATCATCATTCTTATCACTCTTGTGTTAGAAATGTGACTAGGAGGATTGCACCAGTGTTCCTCTCTCGTTTCTTCATTTGTACTTTATCTCTCTTGTCTTTGAGTCGTTAGGGTTTCTTGTACCCTCTTAGAGCATCTTGAATCAGAATACTAGGGTTAGGGTTTCATCCCCTAGACACCTAGAGGTTAGGGTTTTGCGATGAAACCCTAGGTTGTACTTGTGGAAGAGAAGAAGAGAGGAGACGCATTTGCCTTGGAGGACATGCTTGTATGATGCTAGCTTGTTGGAGGTCCTTGGTGTGAACTAGAGTTTTCATTATTTTCCCTAGGTAGAGTTTTGGAGAGCTGGAGGATTGCATTGGCCTTCGGATAAGGCTATGGTATGTACATGAACTTTATCTTTATGCATATATGAAGTTTTCAGCTGTCCAATACTCGTGTAATTGCATATTTGATTTTCAGCCATCTATTTCTTCATGGTTTTGTAATTTCTAGCACTTGGTCTTGCTGATTTGACAAAAGTTAAGGCTGCAATTGTTAAGTGATTTAGTGTTTTAATTAAAGAAGATAGGCAAATTTGTTGTTGTATTTACAGCTGCCATAAGTGATTTTCAGATATGTTTTATGCATGATAAGATTGCCCAAGAGGGATGAAATTTATTGGCACACTTCGGTATCTTTTCTCTTCAATTGCCTAGTGAAATATTTCCTATTGTTGCTGTTGTTTTATTTATATTTCATAACAGTTCCAAGGCTGAAAGATCTGGAAAACCTCTATTTCAGAGGTGAAATTTCCGAATTGTCTGATTTACGAAATTTCTATAGGCCTCTAGTACACATTGAGATCATAGCTATGCGGTGATTAGGGAAGCAACTACTCACCCCCAACTAACAGGGATATTCTAATAAATATTTTATACCAATAACTTCCTGAGTCCTATTACACGACCTCCTTATACAACTCATAAGCACATAAATATCATGACCTCCTTATACAACTCATAAGCACATTAGAAATTTTGCGACCACATGTGCTTTTATTACAGTCCCAAAGTTATAACATGAAAAAAATAGACTGACAAACACGATACGTGACAAATCTGGTGCCAATAGATAGGAGGGTTGAGAAAGATAGCTTAAATAAATATATGCATGCTATATACACTCTCAAACTGAGATTTTCTGATTTATTTGTTTTTCCAAATTTTAACTTACAAATATTTTGATCAAAATAATAATATTTTGTATCACGGATATGGCATAACAAGTTTGACCATCAATCTTATTTTGTTATTTCATGTAATGAATTCTCTCAATGCATGAATCATATATACTTGGATTTCTAACTTCGGAAAATAAACAAGTCCTTACTTTAAGGTGTTCATGAGCTTCTTTCACTGTTTTACCATCCTTTTTCTTTTGCCATGAATGGCCATCCTTCCGAAAATTTCGTAATGCTTTTCGATCAAAGAGAATTAAGGTGCCACCTGAAGAGGACCAAATCATTAGACAACACAGTTTGAAAAAAATAAGAAAACACATTAAAATTTTACTTATTCAAAATGTGAGTCCCTTTTTCTTTTTATTTATGATCCACTAATGATAAAAATTACCCATAATTATGTTACCAGGATACTTGCAACTAAAAATTTATACAAAATGAAAAGATAAGGGAACCCACTAAAGATAGTCGATGAATGTTAAAGCATCACAATATTTGGGCGACGGCAGAATCCATGCCTAATCATCCTTCACGATCCTCAACTTCTGTACTCTATTTCACAAACACCCCTCCCTAATACTCTACCTTCACACCCTCAAAACTGCCTAATACATTTCCATTGACTTTAATTACTCAAACAGAGACCTATATAAGCAACATATAGCTCTACTCATCTATAGTAGATCCAGTAACCATCAAATGTACAAACAAACGAAATACGAAACAAATTACATCAAGGTCCATGGATGATCAAAAGGTAACCAATGGTAATATTGCATCAATCAAACACCTAACTAGTAGTATAGGTAGTTGTTAAGAAAAGAAAGAAATAATGAAAAAAGTTGAACTAATGTCCACTACTAATCAAAATTGGTGAACAGGACTAGAGATAAAATATGTAATAATAATAGCAAAAGGAGCACCGAAAGCAACACCTTATTATACTAACACAATAAAATAAGTAAACTACAATGAAGTAAAAATATGACAAGTTATGTTGATCGTTTATAAACAACTAGTCATGAAAAATGTCATACAAAGTATTATAATAGAGAAAGAATAAAACAATTCAAAAATTCACCAAGAAGAGAAAAGATAGAGAGAAAGATGGGGCTACAGCTACACCAAGTACTCTAACAGCCCCACAAAATGTCAAGCAAAGGAAAAGCTCCTACTAAGCCTACTTATTTTCCTTTAAAATGTTAGAATAGATATCAACTATAGGATCCCTGGTGACTAGTTGGAGAATGTCGATAGAAAGCTTTGTGGTGACATCATCAACCACCTTGTAAGCGTGTAAGGGTTGAAATTGAAGCATTCCTAACAGCCAAGATTGAAGAACCCCTGATAGAAAAGAAGCTAGTAATGCAACCCTAGCCAGTATCTCGATAGAGAAACCAAGCATGGAACGTTTCCCCTCTTCTCCTATATGACAATAGCTAAAGAATTAGTGGCCTTTGGGATGTACAAATCGGCAGAGTATGTCAAATGGGTGTTTGGACCTCCTCCTATATCTCTTATAGGTATGGGGCATTTCATACTAACATGACTCATAATAGGTTGGAAGAATGAAGTAACCTATCATGTACAAGCAATAGAGACACAAAGAAATCAATGCCTTCATGATAATTGTTAATTTGTAACTCAGAAGGTGTCTCAGCTAAGCCTATGTGTCCAAGGCTAGCTAATGGACACAATTAATTACCCAGATCAGCATTATTAATTTTATCCTAAGTTTTAACTTAGGAAAAATTAGAAGTCATTTAATTGACATTTTACTCAGATTTCTGAAAAAGTAATTTTTAGAAATTAATAATTCACTAAAGTGAATTTTTGGAGGCTTCTAGAAGCCTCTAGGAAAAGTGAATTAGAGAGATAAAAGGAAGGGATGAGGGTGAGATGGACACACATTGAGCTGAGAAGACCTGAGGGTGATTTGAGCTGAGGAAGAGGTCGAACCAGCCAGAAGAGAAAGAGGCCGTGAGAGCTGGGCCTAACAGCAGAGGAGCAGACCGAATTCAACAAAGGGGCAGGCCGTGAAACAGGCCGTAAAGCTACAGCCAAGCAGGCCACGAGTTGGGCCGTACAGCTGCCACAGGAGCAGGCCACGGGTTGAGGGATTGTACAGCACCATGCAAGAGGTCGTACAGGGCCGTACAGGCCGTACGATCTCAGCCAAGGAGAGGTCATACAGGGCCGTATGATTCAGCCAAGAGAAGGGCTGATTTTGCTGGGCCAATCATTTCCAGGAAAGACAAAATCGTGCTGTAAGATTTTATGGAAAATTTCTGCTACAAAAAATCCTCTGAAGCTCTAATAAAATCCCCTCCTTTGCTGATTTTCCCCACACTGGGGTTTCCAGGGTATTTATGGTGTTCTCATATTTTATGTGTTGGGTTTCTGTTAGCTTCTGATGTGCAAATTAGTGGTTAAATCTCAGCTGTAATATTTCTGCATAATTTTCTGATTTTATATCAGCCTTGAATAAATTTTGGGTAGATATAATTATTGCCTTAATATTCTGCTTGCTGAGTTTAAAGAGATTAACATGGTATCAGAGCTCAACCTCTGAATACAGAAGGAACCAAGTCCATTTGTTGTGCAGACCAGGTGTAAATAAGCAAGGGGGTCGAGTTACCAGAGAGGACATGTGAGTCAGAGCAGCTGACATAATGGCCAAAGCAGGCTTGAGATTCGAAGATAGGTTGGAGGGAGCCTCGAATTTCAATCCTTGGAGAGAGTGAATGGGTTTGTTGCTGGAGAAACAAGGTTTGTGGGAGTTTGTTGAAGGGTCGGCAGTACTTCCAGCAGATCCAGCACAACAACCAGCTCATCTCAGGAGAGATGTGAAGGCCAGGCAAATAGTTATTGATGGAGTCAAAGACCACATCATTCCTCATCTGTTTGGCAAGAAGACAGCTAAGGATATGTGGGAGGCCCTAGTTAAATTGTACCAGTCAGATAATCAAAGCATGAAGATGTTGCTCAGGGAGAAACTCAGAAGCACAAAGATGGTCAGGGGAGAGTTAGTTGTCACATATCTCACCAAGTTCACTCAGATCAGAGATGAATTGGCAGTTGTTGGGGAGACAATGGATGAGTCTGAGTTGGTGAGGATAGCCTTGAATGGCTTCACCAAACAGTGGGATGTATTTGTCAGAGGAGTTGTAGCACGGGAGAAACTCCTTGATTGGGAGAGGTTATGAAATGACTTGACCGAGGAAGAGCTGCAAGTTGGTACCTCACAGGCTAGCCAGCCAAAGAGTGAGGATGAGGAGAATCTTGCCTTAGCTGGAGAGGGCAAGTTCAAAGGAAAGAAGGGCCCTAGTGGGGGTCAGACCTCTAAGGGAGAAAAGGAGAATATTTCAGCAAGGTTAAGTGTTTTGCCTGTCACAAACCAAGCCACTTTGCCAATCAGTGCCCAAACAAGAAAAAGGGCAGCAAGAAGTCACACGTGCCTGCATCAGCTTCAACTGAAGTTGATGAGTTTGCAGCTAGGTTCGAGAATGAGTTTTCACCCATTGCATGTCTCTCCAGTTCATCCAGTTCAAGTGTGTGGTACATAAACAGTAGCAACTCTAGTCACATGACTGAAGTGCGGGGGTAATTCTCCAGTTTGCAGGAGGAGGAGATGGACCTCATGATTGAGATGGGCAATAATGCCAAGTGTCAGGCAGCAGGCCATGATACAGTCACATTTCAAAGGGAGTCTGAGAAGCCACTGATGGTGAGGTATGTGCTATATGTTTTGGGCATGACCGACAACCTTATACATGTTTCACCATTGGGGACAGAGGCTATGTAGTCTCATTTCAGGATGGGCGAGTGTACATCAGGGCCAAGGACTCCAAGACAGCGAAGGTGATTGGAGTCAGACAAGAGAAGTCGTACAGGCTTCAGTTAGACCCAGCCTGAGCATTGTGTTGAAGAATGTGTAGTTGCAGAAGATATTCTCCTATTGTATTTGATCATGCAAAAACCCTAAAAGAATATTATTATGTTGTATTTGTAAAGCCAACCCCATTGTGGCCTTTATTGTAAAATAAAGTCAAGTTGTCACGTCGACCCCTATTGTGGCCAATGTAAAATGTAATTAAGTGACAATTGTCAAGTTGGCCCTAGTAGTTAGAAGGGAAAGTCATTTGTGTATAAATAGAGGGGCTAGACGCCTCATTTACACACTCATCTCACTCAAGTACAAGTGAGAGAAAAGGTGCACAAGTTTTGGAGACAGAGAGGGAGACGCAGCAAAGGTCTATTTGTTTTTTATGTCTTGGCATTGTTCTTGGTTGAAGAATCTATTTAGAAGAAGTTGTTGGGTTTTCTTCCCCTAGAGGGTTTCCTAGGATAATCCTTGCGTCTATCTTGTTTCTGTGATTGTCTCTCTTTCAGTGATCTTGTATATGCAGTTAATGTGCTAAATGTTAGGATATTTAGACACTTGGGAGTTAGTTAAGATCTACTCGGTCTAATGTGTCGTTAAGTAAAAGTGTGTTTCTTTAGTATGCATTAGTATGCATTTGTAGTTAGGAAATCCGACAGTCACGATATGTTCCTGACATAGAGTGATCCGACGGTTCATATTCTCCTCGATCTTAACGACCATTGATTCGTGGCTTAACACTCGATTGGTCAATGATCTCTATTTAAAGAGCATGGAGGGTCATTTGCCGATGATTGATTGTGAGAAACTCTCTTGTAAAATCTCTCTGTAATCTTTTTCTTTTGCATTGATAAACTGCTCCAAGTGGCCACATTGGCTGGGGCTGTGGATATTTCCCCATAAGGGTTTTACCACGTCRAAACATCGATGTGTTGATCTTTGATTTGGTTGTRTGAGTGGTTACTGAAGGTGTTCGTCCTCTATTGGAATACCTGTGTTGTCGAACATGGTATCAGAGCCTGTTTGAAGACCCGCTCCTGTTGAAGWTCGAGATCGTGAAGCCGAGTTGCCTCATCTCCATTTTCTGCCACTTCCATACATTTCTAGGCTAATAGGACTAATCCATTGCGTCCGGAGCRCTCGTTTCAATCAAGAACACTTTTCGTTTTCGCAAGATACGGCCATTTTAGTCAGATCTGGAGGTATAAAGCCTGAATACGCCATTTTTAAATTTTTGCAGAGTATTATTTTGGTTTTATTTAGGTTTATATTATTTGTTTCAAGGTTGCTACTCTTTTAGATCTGTGTATAATCTTTGCCCCGCGCCCTGTGCGATCTCAGCAAATCAAAAACATATAGGAAAAGGTGCATCTTTTCGGGTAAGCTAACCGAGATCTAACCCTTATTGTCATTGAGAAGCGAAAGTTTTTTCTTGTGTGAAAAGAGTTTTTTTAGCACGCTCTCCAAGGTCGTCTTCCACAACAACAACAACAATAGAGGACGAACACCTTCAATAACCACTCACACAACCATATCAAAGATCAACACACCGATGTTTTGACGTGGTAAAAGCCCTACGAGGAAACATCCACAGCCCCAGCCAACGCAACCACTTGGAGCAGTTTATTAATGCAAAAGAAAAATATTACAGAGAGATTTTACAAGAGAGTTTCTCACAATCAATCATCGACAAATGACCCTCCATGCTCTTTAAATAGAGATCATGGACCAATCGGGTGTTAAGCCACGGATCAATGGCCATTAAGATCGAGGAGAATATGAATTGTCAGATCAAATAATCGTAATAAGAAAAGATGAACTGCAATTGTTAGTTGCATACATAAATTTTCAACATGGTATCAGAGCGGGCTTGAAAGAGACCAACTCACAGTTTATGAAGGCTTGCCTTGTCTCAGCGCACCCCCTCCAAGATCCAGTTTTGAGTTTTGCAGCTGCTGCAGAATTAGGGCTTCTGCATAAACCCTAAGAGTGATGTTTTACCCTTTTTTTGAGGACATTAGTAAATCTAAGACCACCTAGGAACTTGTCAAGGTGCATCATTTCCCTGGACCAGAATTCAAAAATTCAAAATTTGAAAAATTAAGGTTTTCCTCGTAAACCCTAGATCTGGACGTCTGGTTGTAGTTGTTGCAGTTCCTGTGACAGAAATTCGTCTTGGTTCAGCAAAACTCTCTGGTAAGGTCTAGATCCATATCTTGAAAAGTTATTTGTTGTTTACTTGTTCTGAGCAGGATGACTACAAGTTTCAGGCTTGATGGAAAGCTTGAAGGATCCAATGACCTCCAAGCATGGAAATACATTCTAGAATGATCTCGTAAGATCTAAAGAACTAGAGGAAGAAAATGATAATGAACCATATCTTTTAATTTCAGCCTTTACAGGAACTATCACTCATGGAAGTGAAACTTGGCTCATTGATAGTCGTGCTTCTAAGCATATGACAGGATACCAGTACTCTCTGTCAAACTTGATCAAGAAAGACTCACCTCATAAGGTGAAACTTGGAGATGATTATCAATATCCTATTAAAGGCGTAGGAGAAGCTTCCTTCAAGTTAGATTCCGAAAAATTGATGAAGATAAAAGATGTTTTACTCGCACCTGAGTTAAGGAAGAATCTCCTCTCTATTTCAACTCTAGAAGAGAAGGGTTTCAGAATTTCATTTGTCGATGGAGAAGTTCTCAACTGGCCAAAAGGAAAATCTTTCAATGATGCAATTGTGATTGGTGTCCAAGAGGGAGGCTTATACAAATTGAAAGGACACTCAGAGACAGCCCTGGTTCATAATATTGTAAACCCATGTGAGTTATGGCACAGAAGACTTGCTCATCTACAATATAAGGCATTACCAATCACGAGTAAGATGGTGACAGGACTAGCAGAGATCCATGTGGACCATGAGGGCATATGCAAGGGATGTGCAGAAGGCAAGAGCGTGAAGAGCCCATTTCCAAGCAGCAAAAGCAAGGCCAAAGACGTATTGGACATTGTACACTCAGACATATGTGGACCTATGTCCACCTCTTCATCCAATGGGTATGTATACTATGTCTCATTCATTGATGATTTTTCACGCAAAGCTTGGATTTATTTCTTAAAGTCAAAAGGTGAAGTGTTTAGCAAATTTAAGGAATTCAAGACCCTCGTAGAAAATCTTTCTGAAAAGAAGATTAAGGTCTTGAGGTCAGACAATGGTGAAGAATTCACATCAATTGAATTCAAGGCATTCTGTGGGGAAGCTGGGATTAAAAGGGAGCTCTCTACTCCATACAATCCTCAGCAAAATGGTGTGGCAGAAAGAAAGAATCGAACCATAATGGAAGCAGTGAAGGCCATGCTTCATGATCAGAACTTACCGAAACATCTATGGGCAGAAGCAGCAAGGACTGCAGTGTATGTGCATAATAGAACACCCCATCATGTTCTTGAGAGTAAGACCCCAGAAGAAATGTTCACAGGAGAGAAGCAAGAAGTCAGCCACCTAAGAATATTCGGTTGTCCATTATATATACATGTTCCCAAGGACAAAAGATCCAAATTGGACCCTTCAGGAAAGAAGGGCATATTTGTTGGTTACAATGAAACATCGAAGGCATACAGAGTCTACATCCCTAGTCTTAAACAGGTTGAGATCAGCAGAGATGTTGTCTTCGATGAGGATGCAGCATTCAACAATCCAAGGAAGTGTCGTACAGATGAAGACCATGATGAAGAACCAGTAGCCCCAAGAGTTGCAGACACGAGAAATGATATTGTACCAGAAGAAAATAATATAATAGATCATGACATGGCAGAGCCACAAAGACCCACAAATCCACCTAGAGGAAAGAAGAGGCCAGCTTGGGCCCGTGAGATTATACAGGATGCAGAAAAATATGGTGCTCCGGAAGGAACTTACAGAGAAAGCAAGAAACCAAAACCATATCCAGTTACGTGGCACTCCTTAGTGATATTATTGATGCAGAGCATGTTATCGCACAAGTTGTACGTTGTGCAAAGCCCGACCCAATTACTGAATGGCGACGACTAGGAGGTCACCTACCCACTATCACCTTAGGCAGGTGTCCTCGTCACTTTAGAGGTGAGGTAGTCACCTCAAAATCCTAGTGACCCTTGGGGGAATGAGATGAAGATGGATGAAGATGGAGATGGAGTCCCTAGAGGTCAAATCTAAATGGTATGAAGGTCTTGGAATGAAGTCTTGGGAAGGTCCATGGGTTGCCAAGTATGTTGAGTAACCTGCAAATGGTGAAATACCTGCCCGAGACACAAGAAAAACAAGCATATATTGCAGTATAATCACTTGGACAAGTAAGTTAAGCTTGTTGTCCCTAATAGCAGCTGTTAGTAACAATATATATCAGCAATAAAATGGCATCACAAGCTGCAAATTAAATGTTAGAGATCAAGTAGAAGATACAAGAGAATGACTAGCTAAAGACTAGCAAAACTCAAGATCAAAATCCAAGATTCTAGCATGAAAGATAAGGCTGATGTAAACGCTTTTCTACAGTAAATTATATCAGACTTATGGCTGTAACATTCAATGTATTACAACAAGAAAATCAGCCATTGAAAGTCCTCCAAACTTTGCCAAAAAGTGCGCTAGACCAAGAAGAGTAAGTCTGCAAACTTTGGGCAAATTCCAATGGTTGATAAGAGAGTTATTCAAGCAAATAAGTTAGGGTTTCTGCAGCCCTAATGGTAAAAGATGCAATTTTATAACAGCAGCAAGAAGTACCCCTTTGATGGGGACGCCCTAGTGGTTGTGAGATGCCCAAGGCACAAGGAACACAATCCAAATTGCAAGAAGTGAAAATGACAAGAAATCACGTTTCTCAATGCAATAATTTGTTTCTCCAATGCAAGACTAGTGCCTTTAGTTATGGGTTAATGGGGTCAAGAAGAAAGATCTAGGGTTACTAAATCCTTGGGGGTGTAACTCCTCTTACTTCCCAAGGCAAGTAACCTAGCTAGGGTTTGAAGATGAGGGGTGTAAATCCTCTTACTTCCTCAACTAAACCCTTGCAAAAAAACTTGATAAAGTGGTGGAAACTAGGATAGGGGTGTATGTCTTTATACTCCCTATCTAGCCTTGGCCAAAACAACCTTACTTGAATCACAAATGATAATAACAAAGTAGAGAGACCATACCATTCAAGAAAAAGCTTTTACATGCCAAAGTAAACCTCTACAAAAGCAAGAGAATGACCTTCTAGAAATAGCACACCATCATCATCAAACCATAACCAAAGATCATTATTCCATAGCACAAGAGGCAAAATACTCCAAGTGTAGAAAAACTTTCAGACCAAGTACTTCTCACAAGAGGGAGAGTTATGTTAAAATGAGATCTTATGATCTTTTATTTATACAAAATGTCACTAAGATAGTTTGTCCACATAATTAAGGGTAAACCACAAGACTAGGAGTCAATAACCCTAATCTTGCCCCTTTTACAAAGTAATATTAAACAATTCATTTAAATTTCACTTTTGCACAAAGAAAAAAGCCCTAGTCATATGGACGTCACCCCTTTCGGGGACGTTTTGGCACTAGGAGGAGGTCGTTGGTGATGGAGAGTGGAAAGGCTTCCCAAAGCCACATGTCAAGCATCAAAACAACTTCCTTCGTGATCAAGGCTTGAGCCCCTTCAAAACGTCCTTGTGCCAATGCATGTCAACTCATCACCAAACCCTAACCCCCCTAGGTGACATCATGCCTCTATAAGTGACGTTTTGCCTCTCCTAGGCAAAATGTTTGGCATGTGGGGGCTAGGTTATGTCGTCCAAGTCATCTTCTAGGCCTTCCAAGTTTGATCTTTCTCATCCGACATGCAGGCCCTTGGCATCCACCTATGGGATTCAAGCCCCATGGAAGCCCAAGCTAGGCTTGTTCTTCCAAAACTGTCCACCAACTAGGTCCTGCAAAGACAAATAAGCACACCCTCCAAAGATCTCAAGTCATAACATCATGATAAGTGAATCCAATCAATAAATGAGCCACCTAAGCATGTGCATCAAAGATCACTATATCAAACAATTAAGTGCTCAAAGACATTATGCGACTTGYCAAGCTTGAATATGAGAGGGTTGGCGAGGTGTCCTATTGGGTAGATCTTGCCCTAGGTCAAGGAGAGTTTCCAAGAGATCCCTATCTAAGCCATGTAAAGTGGGTGAAGTGGTTAGGGTCAAGACTCAATGGGCATAGGGCTCATGACATACAAGAGGTCGTAGTGTCTCATTCGTGGGTGCCTTTGTAGAGGGTGTGTGGTACCTTCGTCCGCAATACACTTTTTCCAAGCCCATTATTTTGCCATTCTTTCATAATTTTAAGGAAAGGTTGAAAGCCACTGCCCTGGCGTGGTGTCCAGATAATGGCAGTGCCACCCACAAACACCTAGTAGAAATGAGAAGGTTGGCTCGTGATGAGACCCCCTTTCTCCCATCCATGCAATTGAGAGCCATTACCTTGGCTTGGTGACCAGATGATGGTAATGTCATACCACTAGATATTCATGGACATGATAGGTCGGCTCGTGATGAGACCCCTATCCTTCAACTAACCTTTTAGGCATTCTTGATCATATTTTATTTTGGGTCCCCCTTTTCTCAAAGATAAGTGTTTCATTGCTTTCTTGGGTGATCCTTGGGCGAAGCATCTAGAAGGTTCATAAATAGGCTTTTATCTTTTACCCTACATCAATCCCTCTAGGCCTTCAGCCCCTTCTTCCCATAGAATGAGGGACAACCCCTTCTTGGGTCAATACACCCTAAAATACCAAGAGATGAGAAAATGGGGGGGGGGAAGTGATGGAAAGTGGAAAGTATGGTCGGGAACGGTACAATGGCTCTTCAAGGGAATTCCTAGTAGCAAACCCATCCCCAAGGAAGACCACTTACTAGGGCACAATGCCAACCACCAAGGTGAAGCGGGGTAAAAGGCATAATGTCCAAGCACGTATCATGAAATCTAGAGCAATCTAAGATACAACATACTTAAATGCCTTAAATATTGAAATGATGCTCACCATAATACTGACTTGTACCTCATGGAGCAAGGCCCACTACCTTCCGGAATCCAACTGGTGTGGTGGATGCCATTTGAAAATCTGCAACCTCTGTGGTGGTGAGAAGGGCCTCCAACTATGCAAAAGGATACTGCTAGTCATGTCATCTCTCAGTACTCCATATCTGCAACAAAGCTTGTAGATATGTTCTTCAAGAAGAATATGATGAATTGCCTCCACTCTAACTAGTGTCAATAAGCTCAAAGATGACCAGGAAGAAATCTATGGCCTAACACTAGAGATAGGAAAGATTGTCCAACTAGCCAATTAAAGCATCAAAAATCTAATGGAAATGGTCAAGTTAAAAGGCCAACATGGGATTCAATCGTTGAGAAGGAGAAACCTAGATCAACTCAATGAAACTCCCACAAAGGTCTTCCTTAATCACCACATTAATCTCTCCCTTAAGGGGGAGAATATGGGATGGAAAACGAACAGAGCACTATAAAGGGGAGACAAATGGAGAAATTGAATGTCCACAAATGTACAAAAGCCTAAAATATCAATAAAGCATCTGTATTGAAGAAGCAAGTTTCTCAAAATAACAAATATCAAAACAATACATGTCCCAACGTAAGGCAACATTTGTCATCTCGTATATGTATGACAATTAAAAATGAACATTGTTATCCCCAACTCCTAGGGGTAACTAAGGAGATGATGTCTTAAGGCCCTCGGGTTGCAGGTGTGGAGTACCGAGAGACAACTTTGCCAACAGTGTTCACTTGCACAGACAGAGACCCACCTCACCACCACAATCCCAGGTTCATCACGATGGTATCCACCACATCAGCGGACTTCTGGGAGACATTGGGTCTTGCTCCATGAGGTACAAGCCAGGGATTATGGTGAGTGTCATTTCAATATTTGAGGCATTTGAGTTTGTTGCATTTTAAACTACTTTTGATTATGTAACGTCTACTTGGACATTATGCTATTTGCCCTATTTCACTTTGGGGGTTGTCTTTGCCCTAGTAAGTGGGTCACCCTTGGGGATAGGTTTGCTACTGGGAGGTCCTCTTGACGAGTCATCGTGCTATTCCGGAACATACTTGTCACTTTCCACACTTCATCCCCTCATCTCCTTACCTTTTGGGATTTTCGAGTATACTGACCCAAGAAGGGATTGTCCCTCATTTCATGGAAAGAAGAGAATGAAGGCCCAGAAGCTTGTAGCTGGCGAAAGATAAAATCCAATCATGAACCTTCTAGATGCTTGCCCAAGGATCCCGAGGACAATGAAATGTCTCTCATAAGAAACTGATGGGACCCGTAAAATAAATAACTAATGCAAAATGCCAACCAAGGTGGAGCATGTGTGGGCACTGTTTTTCATGCTTAGGTAGAAGCCCCACACATGGTTTCAACTTGGGGAAGCATCATGTGACCAAGGTAGAGTCAAGGTGGGCACCATTTTTCATGCTTAGGTAGAAGCCCCACCTTGGCTTCAACTTGAAAACATCTTAAAAAAAATAAAAGGCAATAAATGGGCTTGGAAAAAGGTTGCATTGAAAACGAAGGTGCAACACACCCTCTACAAAGGCACCCATAAATGAGATACTACGATACCTTGTACGTCATGAACCCCATGCCCAAGAGTCTTGCCCCCATCCATGTCACTGTTGATATTATGGTAGTTGCGGGAGGTATTAACCTCTACGTGTAACCTTTGACGAGACTAGAGCCCTACTTACTAGCACTCTAGTAGCCCTACTCTAATTTCCTATTGCATATATTACTTTTAAATTTGTCTGAGTTAAGAGAAACCACTAGGGCCTAAGTCTTCTTACTTTCTAGCCGATTTTCTCTTAAGGACTTGGGTGTTTGAGGCCTTGGGTTACCAACACCTCCTCCATCCACTCCATCTCCTTTGGACAAGCACTATCATTGCTATTTTGATCTAAGATCTGTTGCTGCTATTGTTGACTCCATATACCCTAAAAGGCACTAGTTTAGTCAAGCAACTTTCCTTGAAACTTTTCCTAACTCTTACTAACCTTAAACTAGACTAACTACCTAACAAACTTCTTGTTGTTGCAAAAGATTGCTACAGCCATCTTACAGCAGCAAATTCACCTTAAAAAGTGACATTAAAAGCTGATTAGACATTGCCAACTTTGCTTTTTGACAAGTTGCTATCATTCTGTCAAATTAGACCTATATTCTCGTCTTTTCTACGCATTTTTTAAGCATAATTATAGTTATATTTTAGCATTCTTTGAATTGTAAATCTTGTATCTAATATTTATTTGATCAAGTTATTCTTTTGCAAGTAATATTGACTTCTATTTGTAACGAACAACCCCTTAACTTAAGTTGACCCCAAGCCCAATCTTTAGGCACTAGTCTTAGTTGCCCTAGGAAAAGGTTTGCTTTACATGCTAACCCTTGCACCTTGCATTGTTGCCTTAGCATCGTAGGTTAGAATCCCCCAAGCCTTAACAAATTAAAACTAACTCCTAGAACTTAACTCTAAAACTAATCTAGAAACTAGGGACTACCCCCCTTGGCTTCCCTAGGAGTGAGCCTAGACGGAAGAGGTTCCAGTCAAAGTGACAGCGTGGGTTGTGAACCTAGGCATTGTGCCTCCAAGGACACACTAAGTGAACCGAACTTAGCTCACGTTTGCAAGTGTGTATTAGGACGGCAACATCTTTGGTGTCTTTGCCGAGGATATGTCATTTATCCTTGGTCAAAACGACTAATTTTTTTAAGAACTAATAATTCTTTGAACTTGCATTGGTTGTTTTTGTTTGCTTCCTTTCCAAGTGGCGACTCCATTGAAGAAATATATCAAGTACACTACAAGGAGCAATCCTTGTTCGTTGCTTGAGATTATTGGAGAAGAAGCACTCATTGATTTCCGATGCTTGTTCCAAACATAATAAATTAACTTTTGTTTTCCTTCTTGTTTTTGCTTTGTTTGATGCTCTTGTTTGCCTGAAATAAAGTTGGTCATCTGGCGACTCCACTTTTAATAATTTGACAAGGTATTCTGCAAGAAAGAATTCACGACTTGTTTTGCTTCATCCTTAACTTGGAAAAGTTTTTGCATGAAGCTAGCTAGTCTTTCTTCTTGTTGGATCCTTAGTAATCTTGGGTCCCAATCCTTTTCTTTAGACCTTTGTTTAAATGATCTAGTTAGAAATGGATGATTTTTATAGTCCTATTGATTTTTCAGGAATTGTTGGTTACCCTCATGATATATCTAAAGATGTTATTGATAACATTCTTGATTTTTATGATCATGATGATGCTAGTACTCACATCAGGGCCTTCACTAAATGTATTGAGGAATGGTGTGATCCACCTATTTATGAGGATATCCTAATACAATTGTTTGTCTTGACTCTTTGTGGTGATTGGGCTAATGATTGGTTTCATGATTCACCTGATAAGAGATTCAAGAACATACGGGATTTGTTACATGCCTTTTTGGAAATATTTGGGCATGATCGGGATGAAGTTTACAATGAATTGGTTGATGATTTTATGGAAAAATGGAGGAGAAAAAATCTTCCAAATATAAAAACACTCAGTTCGGTTGATTCTCCACCATATTCCATTCAAGAGCTTAAGGAAATAATTTTAAACATGCAATATGCCCATACTAAACAGCTTGAGGCCATAAGCGAACAAATTACAACCATGGAATATCGATTGAGGATCAAGGAAGATGATTTTACAGAAGCTTATATTGAATATCCGGACCCCCTTGAACTTGAGCTTCACAGTGAAAAAGATRAGGAAGTTCATGGGGAAATTCTGGATGAACCCATGGTTGAGCCGATCATTCATTTTGAGGAGATAAAGGAATTTGAGTTTGAAAATGTTGAATATCTAGATGATTCAGGTCCCCACCCTCCTCCCGAGGAACCAATATTTTTGAAGGGTAACTTTGAAAATCTTGAGGAAAACAGTATGATGGTTCCTGTGGTATGTTTTTTTTCAACCTCTCAACCAGAAGATGAGTAAATGCAAAATTATGTGGAAATGGAAGGCAACTCCAGTTTAACGATGTCATATCATTATGAGTATTGGTTGGCCTCCCACCTTGATAGTCATGAGCAGCAAAGTATTCAGGGTTTACACGACTTGTCATATTCCAATGTTTGGTTGAAGGAAGGAAGGAGCATGAAGTTTGGCCGGTTCTTCCCCACAAAAAGTTCCAAGTTGATAAAACTTGGGAAGGGGTCTTCTGTGAGTCATCCTGAACAAGGATGTTTCAGACACTTGTGGCATCATTCATCCATTGCATGGGTGGTTGTAACGTATCTCTAACCCTTCTTTGTATTTTAATTTTGTATTATTTCAATTTATTATGTCAATATGTACTTAGAAAATATTTTTCGGTACCATAGATTTCATTTGTTGTAAATTAATGTTGTACTTTAGTTATTTCATTTTGTAAATATTGTATATATCATTCATTTATTTAATCATGTATGTATGTATTCTTATGGTGTTCATTGGTGAGCACTCTGTTATAGGTGTTGGATTCTCATATGCTCTTCGTCTCCAGTGAGAAGATCGAACACATGTCCCCATGTGAAGCCAGATGTTGACCGCCTCTCCAACACAGGTGGTCAACTCCATGTGCCATGAAGAGATGCATCATCAGATGCAAATTTGTCAAAGACTTTGGTTCTACAGGGCATGTTTGGCCCTAGCACTTCTTTTTGTAATTGGAATTTCCGCACCCCTGCATGGGTTAATAATGTAATAGGTCTGCATGAGTCATGTCTAGGTCAGTTACCTTGGGATCGGTTCACTGAGAGAGTTCCTTTCACCGAGGGTTTTTTATCCTTGGGTTATCAATTGGGCTTTCAGCCTTATCGATTTCCCTTGAGTTTTTCCCTCACACTTGCAATAATTCCTCCAAAGTGGTGAACGGCGTTCTAGTGGGTTTATCTTTTGGTAACTATTATAGGGAATCATTGTATTTGACCATGCAAGACATCTTAAAAAGTTTCGCGGAATTCCATCGAGTCTAGTATAGTTTTTTTTAATTAATTAATTTTTAATTAAATTTCCCTAAGTTTGGAGGTTTAATTATTTTTGAGCAATAATTGTAAAAACTAGGTCCTTGGATTTTTGATAGGGGTATTTGTGCTCAAAAGAAATGGAATAGCACCCCCCACATCTATGGACCAAGTTTCAACTCAGTCAGACAACTTTAGCCATGGGTTTGTCCACCCGGAGTGTTAGTCAATCTAAAACAACAATTTTAATTGTTAAAGTCCAAACATGGCAAAAATGTAAAAATTGTAATAATGAGTTAAGAGGATGTAAAATGATGGAATAAAGGTTAGAGAGAGACCCCCTAAGCATAACATAACCCTCCCAACCTCTTCTAACCCTTCACACCCTCTTTTCACTCAAAAGTTATGCCCCCCTAGGGGGATTGACGTTTTTCCCTTGGTAAAAACATGGTGGCTTGTTTCTAGAAGGAGATGGGACACCCCTCTTGTTTTTTGTGCCTCCCTTGACCCCTCACATTCCCTCCTTGCCTCATCCCAACACCTTCTCCTTCATCTCACCCACCATTCATTCACCTCATCCCAAGTGGTGCACTCTCCTAAGAGAGTTACGCCCCTCCTCCACTAGGAAAATTCCAAATAATTTTTAAAAAAATTATTTAGACCTTTCCTCTTCCATGGCATGAATCCCATGGCTTCCCACTTCACTTTTATGTGATGCCAACACCTCCCACACTCATCTACACCCTAGATCTATTGATCTAACCCTAGATGGTGTGCCCTAGCCTTGAGATCTACTCATTTGCTTGGTGGTGGACACTTGACATAGATCCAAGAGAGGTAGGTTTGTCTCTCCAAGTATAAATAGATCTCCTTCCTCACTCCCAACATACCATATCTTGAGCTAGTGTTATGCTACTTGATTTTCCACTCTCTCTCTCTCTATTCCATCCATTTTCATTCTTCTCTTAGGGTTTGGAGCAAGTATTTCTCCAAGATCCCATTTCTTGATGCAATAATAAAAGAAGCTTTGGAGGATTTTGGGAAGAGCTATAAGTATTTTGGTTCTTACAAACACATGAGGTAAAGTTGTTTCAATTTGATATGATGGTTGCATGAATGGATCTTAGGTAAAGTATTTTATTTGAGTAGATCTTGCAAAGAGTAGTCTTGTAGATCTATATATGTGGTTAGCTAGATAGGGTGTAAGTATTTCACTTTATTAGTTTAACCATCCATATTATCCATTGTATACATGCTATTGTGTTAAATTTTGCAGGTTGAACTTCAAGGGTTTCATTAGGGTGCCTATTGGAAGAGTCTCCCTTTGATATTTTCATACACTCCAAGCAATCTTCTTCTATTGCTCTCTCTTTATATTTCTGTTGCAATCCATATTTCAGCTAGCATAATATAGTCTTATGGTCATCATAATATAAATTTTTCATAAAAAATTTCAAGAAAAAATTTTGCCCTAAAAAAACAAATTTTTTCTTCATTTGTATTGTTGTGTGTAACATTTCCAGCAAGCATAGCTTGCCAGTTTTTGTAGGTTCAGATCTGGTTGAGAGGGGTTTTGGCTACCCAAAGGCATCCACACAACACTCAAAGACCCCCCAAGGGATTGGTAGCTATTTCTCAACCTTCCTCCTTCAATTTCTTAGTGTTTTCCTTCCCTTTTTCTCCCTTTTACTTGTTTGTAGTGGCTCATAGTTGTGGGAGAAGGAGTGGTACGACCTCCTCCCACGTGTGAGCTCTTGGGTAGTTTAGATCTGGCCTAGATCTTGCTTTACTTGATTTTTTTTGCCCTTTTTTAGCTAGGGCGTGAGGGTTTGTGAGATAAAGGGTATCTCCCAAACCTTAGGACATGGGGTAGGGTTTGTTTGTTTGCTTCTTGGTTTGCTTCCCCTCTCTCTAGCTTCATTTTCTTGTTTTCTTGCCTTTTCTCTATTCTCTAAATCTTTTCTAAGTTAAGCAACTTAATTAATTGCCTACCTATTTGGGAGAGGAATACCCCAAAAGGTGAGGTTAGAGTTTTAATTTGTGGTTAACAATCTAATTGGTTAATGCTCTAAATAATCTAGATTTAGATCTAACACTTAATAAATCTCTAGCTTAAGCCTATTGGGCCTCATAATCAACTTAACTAGATCTCATGCATGCTTAGTTTACTTCAAAGTTAAATCCTTTCTTTTACATGCTTAGATCTATAATCTTTAACGTTTAAGTTGCTTAAAGAAGTGGATGGTGTTCTTCTTTCTTGCATAGATCTCTTTAAGGCCATTTGCCATATGCTCTAAGTAACTTCATTTATAAGTCAATAAGTAGGCACACTTAAATCTTTTTCTTCCTCATACTTAATACTCATGTCTTAATACTCTTGAACATAACATAAGTGTGAGTTATCTCTTTTCCATTGATAGGCAAGTTGTTTTTGCCCTTGTTGTTTTATTTCTTACTTTGCAAGCTATTTATTAGTGCATCTAAGTGACTTGCTCTCACATAGCATATATGTGTTAATGCTCTTAATCTCATAAACTTAATCAACACCTCTTTAAGGCTAAAGTGAGTTTCGGCCAAGTCACTAAATCACTCTTTAAAAGTGTCATAAAACTCTTAAAACACTCTTAAAAGTCTACCTCATTCATATAATAACTTAATAGACTCTTTAGGGTACCTCAGACCACCATCTTCACCATCTAAAACGGGACTTGAGGAAAACAATAGAGGGTGTAGGCAGGGGACTGTCTCACGGCGCACAGGATGTGTCCTCTCCGGAAAGTGCTCTTGTCTTAGGACTAACTGTGAAAGCTAGGGTTAGCCTCGTTGTTATACTATCTTGAGCATCCAGCAGTTATTTGGCAATAGGGGGAGGAGGCTTTGGTGAAAACTTAATAAAACTTAACAATCTTAAGAAAGCTTAACAACTCAACCTTGGACTTAATCTAATAAATACCTTGAGGATTTAATAACTAAGAGTGAGTCATATTCATAACACTTGTGCTTAAATCTTTAAATCTTCTTTGTTGATGTGGTAATATGTTGATGACAGTCTTGTAAATGTTATATGATTCTTTAATCTCTCTATATCCTACACAAACACAAATAATCGAAATGGTTAGCTTGCTTGTTGTATTTTAGCATTCTTTGAATTGTAAATCTTGTGTCTAATATTTATTTGATCAAGTTATTCTTTTGTAAGTAATATTGAAATCTGTTTGTAACGAACAACCCCTTAACTTAAGTGGACCCCAAGCCCAATCTTTAAGCACTAGTCTTAGTTGCCCTAGGAAAATGTTTGCTTTTACATGCTAACCCTTGCACCTTGCATTGATGCCTTAACATCCTAGGTTAGAATCCCCCAAGCCTTAACAAATTAAAACTAACTCCTAGGAACTTAACTCAAAACTAATCTAGAAACTAGGGACTACCCCCCTTGGCTTCCCTAGGAGTGAGCCTAGACGGAAGAGGTTCCAGTCAAAGTGACAACGTGCGCTGTGAACCTAGGCATTGTGCCTCCAAGGACACACTAAGTGAGCCGGACTTAGCTCACGTTTGCAAGTGTGTCCTTAGGACGGCAACAAGGCCTTTTCCACAGGGTGTATGACAGAGTCTCTTAATCAACCTTGATTAAGGTTATTTTAAAGAATCTTGCCAGAGACTCTATAGGCGAGTGGCGTCCTATAGATTTGCTAAGTATCACTTATAAAATTATGGCCAAGGTTGTGGCTCTGCGGGTGAGAGATGTAGCCAAGAAGATTGTGCGCACTTATTTTGGGATTGTCCTTTGGCCAAGTCGTGTTGGGAGCATGTTCAGACTAATCCATCAGCTATTCTTCAAGGGCATCTTCATCAATGTGTAGTGTTATTGGGTGACTCCGGATCTATGGTCCATTCTTCTCTTAGTGGTATTTGGCACTGTTTGTGAATTTCTGCTATGTTTGTTCTCTAGAAGCTTCATTGCAAATATGATTTTGAGAATGAGGTTAGCTCTTTGTCTACATTAGATCTTTCGTGGAGAGAAAAGGTACATACGCAGCTTCTAGCAAAATGGTTTTTGTTGATCAAGGATGCCAAGTTGTTACACTCTGGTGCCTATTCAAATTTTATTGATGTGCTTGTTGCTTTAAGGAAGAGGATGTAAATACCATTGTATATACCACCCTTCTTTTTGTTTTCTCATGATGTACATTGTAAATATTATTTTGTAAATACAAGAAGTATTTTTCAAACAAAAACAAATTGTCTCGCTTATGAAGTTCAGCGTTGATTTTCAAGAAGGATATTCTAAACAAAAACATGAGTGTACTTACAACTAGATAGAGAAAATACTAAATCCCAAGTTTCAACTCTGATACAATAGAAAAATACATGCCATTTATATCTTCCATATAAAGCTAAGAATAATAAATATAACATATTGAAAACACTAAACAACTTAGCTTGACTGCAACTCCCACTACTAGTCATAATCCATAGCTTGCCATGCGACGAATGTTGTTGCACTAACATGATTGCAGATCATCCCCTTCTTATTGTTTCCTGGCATACCTTTCTTGTTTCTTCTCAAAACCTTTATGTCATAGATAAGAACCTTTGTGAATTGAGATTTCTAAGTTGTGGCACCCCAAAAACAAGACCTATAAACACATCTATGAAGCAACATGGTTTTTTCTTTCCAACTCCTTCCTCCTAAGATCCAAAACATTCTCCAATCCCTTATCAAAGAACATTACTAGAGTTGGAACCATAAAAAAATTAAAGTCAGAGAGAATTTAAAAAAGCGCTCAAAGCATAACCTAGAAGTGTACACATGATATTCATTTAAAACAATGAGTCTGATGACCTTCAAAACACATGAATGAAGGTTAGAACTTACGACCCACTAAATATGAGATCCAGGCCCCATGTACATACTACAAACCCCTATTTCATTATTCAACTATTGAGTTTCAAAAGAATTGTACTCTACATCTAAAAGTGGTATAAAAATAAAGAGGAGAAGCAAAGTCAAATGACTTAGAACATGATAACCATAAGGTTATTAAGTTAACATGCGTTCAAATGTCTATGATACCAGCTTTGTATTACATATTCAAAGAAACTTCATTTTCAAAAGTCATGTTTTTGAGGCATGGCATGCAATCAAAACTGTTAAATTTATAGCAGCTGCAAGAGCCATTCTCCG
>JZKD02S1673931.1:82594-93044 GCA_000966675.3 Picea glauca | reverse complement strand
CATGGTGGAAAAGACCCTTGTGAGGGCCCCCAGTATACGACTGGGGTTCTTGGTGAAGAACCAAGCAGTAAAGACCCCTGAGAGGGCCCCCAGTATACGACTGGGGTTCTTGGTCCAGGACCAAGCAATTCAAGCCCCTAGATAAGCCTAGGGCCCCTGGAAATGTCCAGGGTACCCATGCCTGTGGCATGGGTTGATCCTTGGTCTTTGACCTTGGTGGATAAAACCCCAGAAAAAGGTTATGGGGCTACTTGGTCACCGATCAAGTACTTTGTGGGTGTATGACCTTCCTTGAAGAAGGACATGACCACATAAGGGATGTATCCCATATGCGATGATGATAAAGTAATAAGGTCACCTTGAAAATGAAGAACTAGTATTGCCACCTTGGAAACCCTCCTTAACCCACTCTTACCCTTGCATGTGTTGGTTTGGAAGTTTTGTTGTTTGTCTAAGGGTTAAATAAAGTTTAATTTAAATGTTAATTATAACATGTTTAATTTATTTAATTTAAACATGTTATATTTAATATTATTTTATTTTAATTATAATTTTATTACACTAGCCTAACCTATAAATAAAACCCCCCACCTTACTCCTCACCATATAGATTATCATTATGCTCTATTGGTTCTAATGTGAGCGGATCTGTCTCCTTGCTGCGGCCCCTCTGCTGGTGTAGTGTCTTCTGGTTGTGCCCTCTTTTGTTTGTTGTTGCAGAGATATGTGGTGTGGCTGCGGCTCCCTTGTATGGGCTGAAAGTAGTGCGGCCCTCCTCTATTCATTGTGGTATGGGCTGAAAGTGATGCGGCCCTCTTCTATTCACTGTAGTATGGGCTGATAGTGGTGCGGCCTTCCCTTGTTTATTGTTGAGAGGTAGCTGGGAGGTGCAGCATCCCCTTGTTTACTGTTGAGAGGTGGCTGGGAGGTGTGGCCTCCCTTTGCTGTAAAAAGTGCAGCTTTCCCTTACTTGCTGTAGGGTACTGATGTGGAACGGCCCCTCTCCTCTGCTGTGTGTGACATATAGATGTGGCCCCTCTCCCTGCTGTGTGAACTAGGTGCAGCCCCTTTTATATTGTTGCTGTAGTGTGACTGTGAATGCGGCTCTCTTTTCTGCTGTGAGTGACTACTGACCGTGACCTCCTTCTTTGAGCTTTTGGCCTTTTCCAACCTACCTTGTGTGAAGGTTTTTGTCCACAGAATTTTATGTGAGGGTTTGAGAGTTTTTCTTTCTGTTTGTGTGAGGGTTTATTCACAGCTTTACTGAGTGAGGTTTTTGGATGATTCAAGTCTCCTTTGTTTGAGGGTTTGACAGTATGAAGTCTCTATGGTTTTTATCCCATTGGTGGCAAGAAAGTTCTTCATCTCTTGGAAAGAGATCCAACCCATGAGGTGGATCTATGACCTAGTCTTTGTCTGAGCATAATCACAAATGGTTCTACATCTCATATGTTGGCTGTGACTTCCTCAGAGGTAAGGTTTCAGGACAAGGTAAGCTACCTATTCTTTATCTTCAGATCTGAATATTATTGTGAGTTCTGTATTGTTTGATCTAACTAGATCTATGCATTAGCATTAATTATCATAGATTATCAGATCTGGATATTGCTACTGAGTTCTTCAGTCATCATTGTTTAGATCTATTTAACCCAGCTTAGATCTATTTCTAGTTTGGATTTTTTGTTTCAAAACTGTATCAGATCTTTTACTTAGATCTGATCTTGAGCTTCTACTTATCATCATATCCAGAGATAAATGAAGTCTGTGTTAATATTGATTACTGTTTAGATATTCTAAAGATTTGCTATTTAACAAATAGTATACTGATTGTGTTTAATCCAGTTCTGCTCTACTCTCTTACTCTTTATCTATATACTGGTCAAGTAAGAGAAGATTGAATTCTGATCAGTAGATCTAGTTGTTTTACTCATTGAAATTTAAAAGATATTACTGTTAAGCTTTACTACACAAATTCCAACAAAAACCTCATATGAAAACATTTAAACCATGAAGAATCAATGACTCAACTTACTTGTAGGTGTATCCACTGGCTTTGCCCTGACAGTAAAGGACTTGTAGTTGTATAAAACAGCATAGATCTCATTTGGCCTAAGCCATCTTGAATGTGCTTCTTCTGCAATCGTACTCATATCCAAGTCTGTTCATAGAAACAGAAAAGGTGAATTGATGACTTTGCACATCTATTACGATACAAATATCAAAAGCTTGCATATGTTCACAAAATCCAGAACTTCAAGTATAGGAAGTTTAAAAGCACATAAAGAAAATAGTTATGGCAATTCTGAAGAAATTGTCGAACTGAAATAGTTTTGCCACCGGAAGCATACTTTAAATATCAGTCCTGACTCCTAACAGTGAGATGGCACCATCAACAACAAATACAAGGAAGCAATAGAATGTCAGTGGATGTAACCTATTACAGAACCTAAGAGAATAATGAAATATCATATGAATGGCATACCAAAATCCTGTAGTGTACAAATAGGAAAGTTATTATTGTGATAGATCCTGTGATGACATAAATCATAAAAATGTCCAACTGTATGCATGCAGAGGACAGTGTCAACAAATACATCTTACAATCCATATAAATGTTCACAAAGAGAATTCATTGTGGATGTACAAGTAGCCAATATGATGTTTGAAAGAACTAATGTTGCTTTTGATAAAGAAAGAAAGCCATAGTAGTGTCGGTTCCACTCACATTGTCTTAGAATCTCCAAGCAAGCTGGGCCCCAATGACAGTTATTGGTGATATGGCTCCATGTCGATAAACTATAAGAACCACTATGATATAGCTGTACATCAGCCAGAAGGATTTCCAAGAGAAAAAGAGTATTATATATACCCCTCCATCACTCATTTCAGGTATCATTCCCACTCTTCTCAAGCATGGCCATTTATTGCATTATTACCAGGTTATTGGGCAACAAAAAAAGAGTGGACCCCTTTCATAATATTGCAATGCATTGTAGACACAATAATGTTGGTCACATGGAAGCCAGCTGGTCAAAATGCTAGCCATTAGTAACTCCTAAATAGGCTTACCATGAGCCTATTATAACTCTCAATATTGCCCTTCCATCTGTAACAAACATAAAATATATAAATATAAATAAATATAAATAAGTAATAATTAATTAGGAACAAATATAACATATGAAAGGTCATGTCTCTTATTAAAGGGCACCCCTGCATGGGTATATATGCAACCCTCAGTTCTCAGTTGTAATATATCTTATTATCTGATTCATGTACATTATTTTAATATATTATCCTTATGGATTATAACCTGTTCTTACCTACATTGGGTATTCACCTAGTAAACCGGCTTGGTTCACCACAGTGGTATCAGAGCTTCGTCTTGATCCGGTTTTTTGGCCACAAACAGAGTTTCTCTAAATTTTTTGGCCCATAGACCTTAGGTCAAATTCTGTTGCCCGTGGCAACATCAGTGCAGGTTTTTGGCCATTCAAATATTCAGAGTTTCTCTGATTTTCTGGGTCCTTGACCACAACTCGCTTTTGACCATTTAAAAATTATTGAAGACAGAATTGTTCTGTTACCATATCAAAAAAAAAAAATTAAGTATTATATACATATATAATTGAAGCAGAAATTTTCTGTTTGCTATTGCACAGCCAGTCCGTACAGTTTGATTAAGTCCCGTACAGTTACAACTGCCAACCGTACGACTTTCTCCATACAATGTACAATAACAGCCAAATACTTTCATACAGAAAAATTCCATATATACCCACTGTTCTGTACAGTCTAATCACTGTTCGTACAGTCGCCAGATAAATTTAATCCATTGCTGTTCTTGTTCTGTACATTACCCACTGCAATTTGTACGCTTCTGCTGTTTAATTGCCCCTGTACACTGCTGCCGTACCATTCGTCGCACCAGAATGTAATTACAGCGGCCGGTCTCATTTGAAGCATCACGACTTTACAGAAATAACTCTATAAATTGAAGCATTAAAAATCTATTATTTGTATTTATAAAGTGGTCGCTGACTATTGACACAAGTGGTATTTATGAAGTAAAAGGATAAAAAAATAAGTCAAAGGGGGAATTCAATTAAAATTATAACCTGTCATAATCGTGGGTACCCGACTCAAGGAAATTAAGTAGAAAGGCGCAATATTATATAAAGGAGATTTCTAAGATTTTAAGGTTTAAATTAATTACAGTTCCTAAGATTCCAATTCGAAGTTAAAAGAAAAAGGAGACCAATTTTAAATAAATAAGAAGAAATAAGAGGGGGTTTAATAAAAGTGTTTTGGAAGTCTTGTGAATATAATATTCAGTGCTTTTTAAAGTATAAGTTAAAAAGGAGTTCTCAAATTAAAAGTTATAAAGTGAAGCAAGGCCTTATCAAAGGACCACTTAAAAAAGAGTTATTCTAAAGTTCAATTAAAAGGTATAAGAAAAAAGGTATAAATTTAAAAGTAAATAATTTTTTGGTGAATTATATGAAGTGAAGCAAGAGAAGTACATCGTTTATTATTGAAAGAGTGGGACCTTCACACCTTGTGCATCCAATTAATTATTAAAGAAGTATAAAAAAGCTCAATACGAAGTAAAGAATAGATATATAAGCTTCGTAAACAGATATTACTTATAAAAAATTTATCGTAAAATATTGACGGAAGCCGAAATGAATTATCATAAAATGAAGGAAGGAAGATTTTTTTATGAAGGTTGTCCAATTGTATGTTACAGTTTTTCTACATTAAAGGGGAGCATTCAAGGAAGAGAAATTAACATCATTATCAACTTGGACTATAATGAAAATTACATTAATATTGATTTTGCAAAAAAGAAAAATATTTTTCAAATTAAGGAATTACAAGTTAAAATTGTTGAATATGAATATACATCTCAATTCTATGTCACAACTATGTATAGAGAAGAAATCGACATCATTATCGGGCTACCATGGTTTAAAAGTCTAGGTACCTTCATCTTAAACATGGAAAAAAAGTTTGTGACATTCCCTTATAAGGATAAGATGATAACATTACAAGACATTACATCGGAGCCAAATTCGGTAACATTAGAAGACTTGAAATATCTCAGAAGTAATACTTCAAGAAAATAGAAATCAATACAAAAAGAATTTGACAAAGTTATCAAGGATAAAAACGAAGAAATTTCTCGTTGAAGGGAACACAGTAAAAAGCTACTTAATCAAATCAAGAAGGTTGAGGTTACAATGCAATATGGAAAAAAATTAGAACAAGAAAAGGAGGATCTCGAAAAAGAATTCAAGAAGAACCTCTCAGAGAAAGAAGAAGAAAATTCTCGTTTGAAGAACCTTAATCAGGAGCTACTAGAACAAATCAAAAAGTTGAAAGAAGAGAAACTTGAAAATCCAGACATTAAAGATATCGCCAAATCACGTAATAAAGAAAGTACCGCTCAAGAAGCTACAAAATCAACAACGTCAGATGTTGGGATACAAACGATGGAAGCTTCAGGTATACTCACTCATCAAAATCCTGCATTAATAAGGCAACATCTATGCGTGAAGGAAATCATATATCGAAGTTGAACAAAGAAAACGATACAAGTATGATAAGGAAAAATCATGTTATAAGAACTCCTTATCGACATCCAAATCATATGAGTAGATATCATAACCAGTCAGAATATCGATGTCATTCAAGAAGGGAACGATTAACTTATCATCTGAAAAATACCAATACCAGCACAATTCAGTCTCATGATAAAATTCATCGTGGAAGTGCAACATTCCACAAATGATTGATTTGAGATGGTCTAACCATTTCACAATTCGACAAGTTTGCTCAACACTTTGTCACTCATATCGTCTTGTATCATCGGTCCTAACAAACACAAAAAACAGAGAATCGTGCGAAGACATGGCAAGCCAGAACAAGGCCGTAAGCCTCTCCATAAATGTGCTTTGAGGACAAAGAATTTCAAAAGGGGACATAAAATATATAAATATAAATAACTAATAATTAATAATTAATTAGGAAGAGACATGACATATGAAAGGTCATGTCTCTTATGAAAGGGCACCCCTGCGTGGGTATATATGCAGCCCTTAGTTCTTAGTTGTAATATATCTTATTATCTGATTCATATACATTATTTTAATATATTATCCTTATGGATTATAACTTGTTGTCTTACCTGTTGATGATTGCAGCGTCGTGTGACATTCTTTGGGATACGTTCTCCTCTGTGACTGAGTTGAGTCGACCTGTGAGAGAGCCCAGTGTGGGTGTGCCCATGTGATGGGGTGTATCGTTCTCCTCTACACTGAGTTGAGTCGTGCCCCAGTGTTGGGTGTGCCCATGTGATGGGTGTATCGTTCTCCTTTGTGTGAGAATTGAGTCGATGTGGTCTCCTACCTTTGTACTCCTGTGGACTCAGTTGAGTCAGGCTTGAGATGGTACTCCAGATGATTCTCCTGTGGACTCGGTTGAGATAGAGATCTATTAAGTATGACGTCCCTGTGGCTGAGCACAGGTGGACGTGTCCCTAGTGGTTGAGCACTAGTGGATGTGTGGATCCCTTGCTATATTGTTTAAGTGTAAGATTTACTTGTAACCCTAATTATGATGTAAAGGGTACAAGTCGGCCCCACCATATGTGAAAGATAATTAAGGTTTATTGTAATAATTAACTATATTTCTCAGTTATTGAGGTTGGCCATGTTGTGCCAATAGACACACCTATTGTTGTGTCTGGTCTTGTATAAATAAAGGTGATTTCCCCATTGAGGAAACACACATTTCACTTGTCATTTGGAAATTTCAGACCTACCTTTAAGGCTGAAGTGTGCACCTCTCTTGGGCGCTAGTTTCAAGGTTGTAGAAGCACCCTCTTGTGTGCATTAGGGTTTATGGTTGGGGGATCTTCTCTTGAGAATATAGCAAAGGATTGTTGGTTTTTCTTCCCTTGAGTAAAAGGGTTTCCCAAGATATTTCTTGTGTTCTTGTGCATGGTAGTTCTTCTTGTGATCTTGGTTATTGCAGCACTTGTGTATGGTGTCGTTGCATTTGTTTATGGTTCAAGTACATGCTAAATGAAATAAACCTCATGCTTGAGCTTAGCATAGTGAAAATTCAACATTACCTACATTGGGTATTCACTTGATAAACCGACTTCGTTCACCACCCCATCCTAGCTACCTACAACTCTCTTTGTCATGCAAATTCCTCCAACAAGCGATGCCAACTTCATGATACTTCAATAGTTTCCATTTGTTGCTCAAACAACTTTGTATTCTCCATAGCCTAAGTATGCAAGTTTAATAAACTTGAGTTTCCATTCCTGATTTTCCCAACAGGACCATAGTACATGCAAGAAAGCATCCTTTATAATTTACCTTATCAATCCCTTCATACCCAAAGGGATTACATAAACTTGAGTTTCTATTCCTGATTTTCCCAACAGGTCCATCGTATATGCAAGAAAACATCCTCCATAATTTTGACTTTACCAATCCTTTCTTGACCCAAAAGGGACTATATGACAAACATAACATTCTAAATTAGCTACATATTCATTAAACATAAATGCTCTACACTTCCATACTTCATACTGCATTCTGACTTCCTCCATCAAAGTTTTAGTTGTTATTTTCTAATCTCTAGCATTTGCCTCTATTAGTAGTTGAACCAATTGTTCTCCGAAATTTTAGACCTTTTCAATCAAATCAATAGGATTGCACATTCAAATTCAAAGCCAAAGTGAGCTTAGGCATAGAAAGTAACGATACCATCAATAGAGTAGACATGGTGAATGACATCACTAGGAAGGATATCATCAAGGAGGGTACTGCAAACTGAAATTTGAATATGTTATTTTTACCATAGTTGTTGATGGTGATAGAGAAACTGTGAAGATGTTATTTCTACCATAGTTGTCAATGATGATAGAGAAGGTGAAACAACAAAAGATTGCTTAACAATTGGCTCTATAGCTTCTAAAGCAAAATTACGCATATCAACCTTGTTGCCCCTTGTATTGTATCAAGGGCAAACCCTCTTGATTTTCATCACACATGTCAGAGATTTACAGCATGGTACCTGTTATTCACCAAGTTGCACTAGGATGGACTTGTAGTTAAGCCGCCAAAGATTGAACAGTCACCTGTTCAAAATTCAGAGGTCCAACCGGCCATTATGGCCCCTTTTAAAAAAAATTACCACATTTCCATACCCTGCGGGGAATTCTAATAAGAGGTTGCATGATGAATTTTGTAAAAGGTTTAGCCTCCTAAGACTTGGACATGAGTTGTTTAGAGTGTTTTTTTACTTGTTAATTATATTCTGTTGTCCAAGCAATTTATAATTTCCGAGTTTTTTCACTCAATTTCTCCGAAGCTGGAGTATATACTCATGGTTAGGCCTTAGCATGGTCATCTAAGCCTAGTATATTACCATGCTCAACATCCTCCTAGAGTTTTATGGAAATGTGTCATGTCCCCCTTAGGTTTTTTTAATTTTTTAGTTAATAAAAAATTTCCCGTAAAAAGGAATTTTTTAATTGTAATTTGAAGTTGTATTAAAAAAGTGGTACTATGAGGCATCATATGCCTTAGGGGTGCTCATTTTTTAACCTAGAGCACTCACTTTTGTGAGTGAAATTAGTGATTTTAATCAATAAAAAAGGTAATTTCACTCTCAAAATCCAAAAAAGACGTAAAAATCAGTAAATGCTAAATTTTAGCAAATTTGTCGGAAACATGTTTTAACATGTTTTTAGTCAAAGTAAAGCCTAAAAGGTTATGTGGCACCCATAAGAGGCAAGCAAAAACTTATTGACACATGTGGAGGCCTAGTAGGTGAATAAAGCTTGTGCTTTTTTTGAATTATGAGTGATCAAGAAAGAGAAGTGTGCCCTCTTGAAGAGTCTTGGAGAGGTGGAGCATTTTAGAAAGGGGCCACCCACTCTTAGAGAGGTGGCGCCCTCCTACATCCTCCATACATTACATTTGTCATGAGTTGGAGTAAGGGGAGAGGTGGAAACCATTTGGCTACCACTTGGCTCACACCCTCACCCACTTGGTGTGCCCTCCCTCTACACTTGGTGCACCCTTCTCTATGGAGCTCTCTCATCCTTTTGCTATAAATTGGAGCTAGCTATCCCTTTGTAATCAGATTGGTCTACCTAGAGTTACGTTGTTGTAATATGCTCTCAAGCTATTGTGGAATAAAGTTTTGAAGACTTTGGAGGTCACTCTTGTTGTCTTGTGCCAATGTGTGGATGTCAATGTTCCATTTTGATGTGTTAAGGTTATGGTAAACTTTATTTCTTGCAATTTCTTTGTTCATTTGTCCTTGATTGATAAGATCTTAGAAAGCTAGCTTGCATTTCTATATATTGTTATTTCTAACATATATTGATCTATGATTACATGTTCTTCTAGCTTGATTAACTTGTTTTCTAGATTTTGTATGTAGGAAGTGGATGCATCCACCTTTGACAAAGTTATTTGCAGGATTGTTCTAAGTTTGCAAAGCCTTTGGATTGAAGGAGTGGAGAGCTCTAGCTTGAGGCTCCAACATCTTCAATTTCCTTCTACCGAAGCAACTTCCCTCTACATTGCATCAAGAAGACCTCATAGCCCAAGATTGGCTTCCATCCGGCACTCTTTCTTGCTTTCTCACATTTTCTCTAAATCTCTTTTGGTTACTGATGATGATGATGATTAACGTCCACTAAGACCAAATTGGTCTATCGGACCTTAAGAGGGTAAGTGATTACTTGTGATTATTTAGAATTTTGTTTCTGTGCTCGAAAAGCATTAAGAGAAGCTTTCCAAGATCACTATACTTTTGTTGAGTTGAGAGGTTAGGAAGGTTGGTAGTGTGATAAATATTTTGAAAATGAGATCTAATATGGGTATAGGTTAAACAATCTAAGAGAAAGTGTTTTTCATCTTCAACCTTCTTAGTGTCACAAAGGTGACACACTCTTTCATCCCATGGCGTTTTAGGAATTGACCGACGCCCAGTTTCACTATGGACCTCATGAGAATTTGTTTTTATCTTAGCAATGCTTATTTTTTTCTTTACACTTGGCAAAACAGATAGATAATTTTGATCTTCTAGATTATGGTTGATTACATCCTTATAATACCTTAATTTTCTTTTTTCCTCTAACTCTTTATGACACCACATTTTCTCCTTAAATTTTGATTTGACGTTTTTTTTAATAGTATCTTTATTATGCAAAATGGTGTCTTCCATGATTCCCTAATAGTTTAGCCAAGACCGGGCATCTTTATGCCATCCTTGTTTGAGTCGATGGTGGTTATGACTCGCTTTTGAAGCAATTTTAGGAAGCCTCTTGTCTTCCATGTTGTTTAACTTGTTCTTATACATTAGGTATCTAGTCATAGCCATGCTCTCAATGGGGGAGAGGCTTGTTTCTAAGAGG